>VZTO01018841.1:115661-152426 GCA_013400615.1 Syrrhaptes paradoxus
TTTTTTTATTTCTGTAGGACCTGGGGATAACGAAAGTGGGTCATATGAAGCGAATTCTCCAGGGAATTAAAGAGCTTGGCAAGAACACCCCTTCATCTGAAGTGTAATTATGCTGGTGCTCTCCCTAGAGAGAAGGGAAAGTTGCTGGAGAAGCAAAGCTGTTGCAGGCATTTAGCTGCCTTTGTAGTTTAAAGTATGGAAGAATAAGCACCAGTGCATTTGTACAGGCTAGTATCTCTGAATTCTTGTATGGTGAAGAGCTTGCAGCAAAAGTACAAAAGGATTTGTGCCAAAAAAAAAAAAAAAAAAAGGAAAAGAAGGTATGTTCTGTGAAGATATTTTCTTGGTGTGCAAACTTGGCCAGTTTGGATAAGCATATTTTGGTAAATTGATTGCTTTATGGTGAACTGCACTGACTGGAAAATATAATGGAGAACCGATTGCTTTGCTTACATGCAGCTCAGTGTGGCTCTCTTTACGCTGCAGCAAGATACCACTGTACAGCATGAGGTTGTCCGGTAATCCTTCTGAGGCATAGCTCCGTAAAACCTCCTGCGCAGGAGACTGAGAGGTTTTGGAGGCTCAACATGTGAGCCTAGCAGTGCCGCAGGTACCCAGCACTCACTGGCCATGCAGGAGGGGGGAGAGATACCTTGTGATACCACGAATGCAAACTATAATGCATGGCGTGCCTGCCTGAATCATCTGTTGTTCTGTTGCATGACGCATCTGATACTTTAAACACTTGAACAACTTTTATATTGGTTTGAATGAGATTTAATTTATTACTACTTGAGTGTCTTATTTTTTCTGTTTCAGGCACTTTTCTATTCTTTAGTGTTGTGTTATGCCTAAAGTGTGTTCTACAGCAAAGGATGTGTGGGTGTGGAAACTTAGCATTTGTGCCATATTCAGCAGATTATATGCATTATATATGATTGAAACACTGTACAGTTAGATTTTTAAATATGCCATGTACAGAAGGTATATCAGGTAACTAATTTATGAGTATTTTTGAAAGACTGGTACCTCACAAAAATGTCAATTGGCTTCCTGCATGGAAAATGATAAAGAATTTTCTCATGGTGCATTTGAATGTAGTTATTCAGTTATCTTAAACATTGTAGCATATTTGAACTTTTAGGCACTAATGGTTTTATTTATTCTATTGTTCAAAAAGCAAGTTGAAAGATTAATGAAAATTTTTTACAGGAAAATTCATTTTATTTATCATACATAAGAAAAGTTCTAAAATGTAGCAGCTGATTTGATTTTTGTGGGGTAAGGTTTTACTCATTACTAATTAATTGTTAATTTAAAAATATCTCTGTATGCATTTCTTTAGAAAGGCATCAATTTGTTTCTTGTCAGCACTCCTACATCGGTAGATCATAAAAATTTAAAAAACAAACTCTGAGGTTTTACACTATGCATGCAAAGATGAGTCACGTGCAAGATAGCAATCCATGAGTGTAAACAGGTTGAAAAATGAAAACCATCTTTGTTTAGAAATTGCTTTAGACCAGACTTTTTAATGTTATTTAAGGTTTACTTAAATGAAACATAGCTTCGTAATTTAATTTTCTGGTTAATTTTTCACAAAAATTTTACTCTAGTAGAAAAATAATTTGCATATATGTAAAAAAACCTACTGAAATGTTTGAGATGAGATGATATTGCACCACCTGCCAGAAAACTTGCACAGAATTGCTGTCTCCTTGCTTTTCCTAATAGCGTGTCATTGCAGCATGAGGAACACTTGACTTTTACTTAATCGAGTAGCTTTGACATTTCTTACATGTCAAATAGTATCTTAATATCTACCTGTGTTTTCCTTGTAGGCAGCAATGTAAGGTTTCATTTATTTTTCCGAAGCTTATTTTCCCCATTTAAAGGGGCCAATGTCAAGTACTTAGCATCCTGGTTTTGCCCTCCCTTTCTCGTGAGTATGATGGGAATCATCTCTTGGAAAGTAAAATCTCTTCCCCTCATTGTTTCACTGAAAAAAAAAAAATCAAATGGAGCAGAACAGGCTTTGTTTATAACCAATTATAGTACTATGTGCTCTTGCTGCTGTAGGTTCAACAGGCACCACTCTGGGAGCTCTGTGGACATAATTGATTATTCTGGTAAACAAACAAAAGTAAAAGGCTGTGTTCCATTAGGTTTTCTGAAAAAAAAAAACAAAAACACACACAAAAAAACCCCAAAAAAACCCAACAAAAAACCCCAAAAAAACCCACCACAACAAACCAAAATCCCTTTGCCAAGTGACACAGTTTTCCTGCTGTTGTATGAAAAGCATATGCAAACAATGGGAACTTAGGCAAACAATGGAAAGTTCATATATTTTTTTTAATGTACTTGACAGTCACCCCTTTAATGATGTTCAGATGGCATCTGTCAAGACTTCGCAAGCTGTATTTCCTTTTCTCTTTGTTTCTCCATGAGCTATGCTATATTTTAATGTGTGGCAGCATTCTAATATATCGATGTTTCGGTAGACTATGTAGTTAATCTTCCTGGTAGACTCAAGGACATAATACAGGGAAGAACTTCCCTTGCTTTCCTGACCTTAGGATACACTCTCTTTAAAACTTTCAGCCTTGCTATATGCAATGCATTAAGATGGGCTATGGAACAGAATCTCTTCTGTTCACTGTAGAGGTCTACACTGAGTATATTAAAAAATGGGAGCTGCTTTTAGGCAGGGAAAATGGCCAAGTGGTGTTTGTAGCGCAACGTTCTTATGACACTCCTCAAATTACCTCAGTATAGGACAACTGATCACTTGTCTTTCTATAGTTCATTTTTTTAAAATGACCACCAAAGAATTTAACCTTGATTGTCCTAAGCAGAAGGTTTTTTCAAATGTGCAAATAGAAAAAAAAAAATTGTACCATCATTTATGCTGTATTTATTAGATGCCCAGGAGAGCAAATTTTACACGACACTATGCCTTAGACTAGCGTTGGCTATCAATTCCAAATGCGTCTGACAAGGTGGCTCAAAATATTTTACAGGGTTTCTCTCCTGAGGTCATGGGTTTTAACTGTGTTTAGTGATGTGGCTTTTCTACAGAGAGACTGTTGAACACAGGGTTATCATTACATGATTAAGGTAATTTCCAAGTGTTGCTTTTTTTTCCCTTACTGCTCTAAAAGTCCCTATCTTGGAACTAAGGACATACATAGTTACATTTTAAATGAACTGAATTCTTTATAATTTAATGCTGATGTTTAAAGTTCTTCAAAGCATGCATCCCAATATTTCAACAAAAATAAGGTAAACACATCCCCTAAAAGTAGTTAGTTTTTTAGAGAACAAATTATCCAAATAGATCTTGTGGAGCCCAATTTCAACATGCTAGATTTCTCAAGACAAAAAAAATCACTGTGCAAAGTTTACTGGATGATTTTGTTTTCTATGGTCAAATACACTTCCGTGGTCAGTCAGTATACCTTAAAATTGGAAAGGAATACACAGCAATTGGCACTTGTTTTGAAATGGCTGGTATTCATATAGATGAAATGCCCTACACCTCAGGAGGAAGAGGAGAAATGGGTGTTTTAAAATGGCAGCAGATTGCTAAGTGCATGTTTCTCTTTTGTCATCTTCTAATAGGATTTTTCCAGTTCAGTGTATTCAATTGCTATAGCAACCTCTGATTCGGGTCATGCAGGTATTGCCTTTATAATGCCTAATGCCTTTTTCTTAGAAACTGAATGAAACCAAGCAAACTCATGGTTGCAGGTGTTGGGTTTTTTTTTACAATACTTTACAGAAAAAACTTGTTCAAAAAAGAAATTTTTTATATGAAGGCAATTGCAACTTTTCTTTATTATACACTTTTATGTATTTCCCCTTAACCACTATTTCTTTGTCCTGAACATTTATTTATTTAAAATAAAAGTATTTTAAACTTGGAAGAACAGGAAAATGTAAAACGTGATCAAAAACCCTCCTAGACTATTTCAATCCAGTATGTCTTTCTTTGGGACTGGAGTAAACATGCTTGGTCCTGTAAACAACAAATAGAAATCATCTTTCTCCAATCCTGCCCAAATAAATTAATACTGCAGTGTTGTATAACTGTAACTCAAGAGGAATTGTTTTTTTTTTTTATAATGGCCCATTTCGTATTTTCCTATGCTTTTTGTAGAGAAATAGATAACCTGCCAATTTTGACTTTTTAATTGAACTCAGCAACGCTAATTTGCTTAATGAAAATTTCATAATGCCTGCTAATGAACAGATTTTATTCCAAGGGTAAAATTATCAGGGCTTTTTTTGATGCATCTGATCTTCCTGTTGGGAAGAATGGCAGGAGACCTTTTTCACATGTAATAGAAAGTTAACATATAAAGCAAATATGAGAGGATGTTCCATAGTCCTACTTTAAAAATAGATGTAAAACTACATATTATACATGGATAATTCCGCAATGGACATGTAAGGCAACCCCCCCCCCCAGAGATTCCATTTTGCTTGATGCTTCTTGTTAATGATTGCATTACTAATATTTACTACTGTTTTTCCATTGCTCTCTCTGTGCCCCTAAGTATTAAGTTCTTGCATAGAAGTTTGACAGCTTCGGTAGCTAATAATTTGCCATGCAAAAAAGTCTTTGTGAAAAGTAAAGTTACAAGTGATGTATATTGTTGAGGATAACCAAGCTGGAGCAATATATTTAGCTTACAACCAGGAAATCATCTTGTCACTCATGTGAGTAAGTGAGAGCCATAGAAAACTATGCGAGTAATTATATTTTTTTTTAACCCCAGTAATATAAGTACCTCTCAACTGAAGCATCCTGAGTGTTATATTTATCCCCCAGGCTCTCCTATTTTTTTGATTCTGTTTTCATAGATTGTATGTTTTGTGGTATGATTTTCATATCATCCAGGTTTCATGCTGCTTATTCTAACTCCGAAGATTTAATTTTTGCAGGAACTGTACATGACTGTATTGCTGTCTTAAGTAAGAGGAGGAGTTTTTGATGACTTGAGGAAGCTGAGGAGTTTGGACAGGGCTTAAATATCTCTGCTGCCTCTTCAGAGATGAATGGTAGTGTCAGCAGGATTGATAAAGCATCATTTGGTAATTATCATTAGAAGATCTTTACTGGTTGTATAAACTCCTGTATTTATATATAGAATATTGTGTGGAAATTGATCTTTTTTACAAAAAGAAAAAAATTTTCTAGTTCTTTTCTACTATTGCTGCATTAGGTTTAATAGCTCTGTTAGTGGTTAGCTTATGTACTTGAAATGCTTGTTTCTGCCATACAGAAGCCCAGTCTGTTTCTCAGAAATTATATTCCATTTGGAAGCCGTCTGGAGACTTCCAGAAGACTACTCCTGTAGCCAGTTGGAGCTAATACCAAAATTCATAGCAAAATTCTGTAGGCTTAATGGTGATTGCCCTCAATATTTTTACTGAAAAAAAATGGTTTTGAAAGTTCGTTTTTTTCCAGCCTGTAGAACTAAACTTAAGACAACGGTTAAAAATAAAATACTGCCACTGTTAACACTTTGGCAAACTAACAAAATGCTGGCATTTACAGACCTGAGAGCATTCCTGGACAAATTGTAATAAATTTAGCTGCAGTGGTTAAAGACCTACCAGCTTCAGAGCAGTCAACACAAAATTCATGTATTTACTTGGTAGAATTATAAACATCTGTTTTAAATAATTGAAGACCTTGTCTCCTAGTTGACACAAGAACTTTGATGGGATTTTGAGCTCATATAACCTGTTGCTTATATTAGCAAGGGCAGAAGAAGCTGGTGCATAATTTATGTTTAAGACAGGTCGTGTCTCTACTAATGTTCTATACTGCTTCCCAGCTCCTGTGTCTGGATGACTTCCCATCTGCTTGGCAAGATGAGACCCTCGCATGTCAACCCCCTTTTCTGTTCACAAGAGCTGAACAGGCAGGCTAGGAAAAAGCTGTAGGGTGATCTAGGAGATCCCCATTGACCAGGGCTTCAGGCTCCAAAGTCTAGCATAGCCATGGTGGACTAAAATCCTTTAAGTTACACTCTCTCAGTCCCCACTGAAAGCTGTATTTAGCCTGCTATACCATTAACAATTAATGTTGGCTACTGGAGGGCCCTTGGAAAAAGAAGTATTTTGGCTAACTCCACTAGCTGTGTAAGACTTTTGAAAATACTAGAAATTGTGGTAGCTATTAGTAGGACAAGTATGCAGGTGACTAATCTATATTTTATTCTATGGAACAAACACTTTGGAAACGTGTATTTGTTGTCTGGTTGAAAGATTAGTGTTAGGGTTGAAAAGATACTGAAGGTAAAAGCAATATGGTACATAGTTTAAAGTAATTTGAAATTATTTTTTTTCCAAATTAATTGGAAGCAATTATTTTAGGAAGCTGTTTGATACAGGTATAGCTATGTTAGACTAGAGCATGCGAATTGGAAGATGAAACCAGGAAGAAATGAACTAAAAGTAAAATTGGGTAGTTTGTTTCCATGATGGAAACATGTGAAAAGCCAAAAATAAAATCCCCACAGTGCTCCAAATCCCTACTATTAATATTTAAGGTGAAGTAGCATTTTAAGACCTACTTCTGTTAAATCAAAGTGTTAATCAGATAAAAAACTTCTTATTTTAATTAATAACCTGACAGTGTCATTAACAGGGAAATAGCTACAGATATGACTATGTTTTTGTCCCTATGTTAGTTGAAGTAAGCTCCGTTTGGGACTAATTCTCTTTGCAGTTACAGTCACATTGTGTGAATGGGGAGGTTGAGGAAAGCCGTTTGAAGCTGCTTGGTCTTGCTTTACAGGGAGGGAGAGCATGTGTGCTGACAAGTAGGGACTGGGGGCTCTTAATGAGAATTTTAAGAATATAAGATTTTTCTACTCGGACAGTTTGTGAAGGTTTCCAATGAGCACACAGTCATGCAGATACTTGCCGTGAAGGTTTCTAGGGGCACTGTCCTCTCACAAGATGCCATCTGGGTATAATGAAATAGGTATTTGGACTGTCCTGCTTAGTCAGATTTCAGAGGATTTTCTACAGGCATCTGTCACTTGTGGTGTCTGTACTTTCTGTCCTGGATTTCTGTTGCCTTGAAACGTGCGCTTTGAAAAATGCTGTCATCCACATAGGAAAAAGTTACATTTTTCCCCTCAAGGAGCACAGCTTGTGACCGTGTCCTGAAATAATTCATTTCATTAGCCACTCTCTCACCTTATCTCCTTTGAATCCTAAAAGAACTGAAACATAGAACCTCTCTAGAGCTGCCCACTGTATACCTAGTAATCTAGTTTGCTGAAGCTTGTATGTTGAGGGGATCATGAAGGGGCAAGGTCATATTCACAGCAGAAGATGAGATGTGCAAAGGATGGGATTTGTACATAAAACAGTACAAGCCATTGAGTAGCTTCTGAGAGGTGATGAGGGCCTGATCTGTGCAACAGACATCTGGTCCTTCTTTGTTACTGTCATCACACACAAATCCTTTAATGACAACTAATACTAGCAGCTTCGTGTCTGAATTCACGGTGACAGCAAATGTATCAATTAGTACTAACAGAACTTCTCACTGTCACAGCTATTATGTCCAGAGCAGATATCTTTAAATGCAGAGCACTATGGAATTGCATGAATCTCTTTACAATGTATGTTCTGGCTTTTTAAAAAAGCAAATTTCATCTTAAATTATTTTAAAGGTCCTGAGAGGTTCCCAGCCCAACAGGGGGGATTTCTCTCATTAACCAGGCTTGTCTCTTAAACTAGTATTCCAGTCAAGTACAGCTGTTAAATCAGTTCTGTAGTAACAGCCACTGACTTGCATAAGTGGATGCATAAAGTGCACATGGAAGTGTTGCAGAGATGCGATGCTGCTTAGTTTTCTGCGAACACATATATTCGGGTCTGAACAGCATTTTGTAGCAGAAAGCTGAAACACATGATTTCCACTCAATTCAAGAACTCAGGAACGTGTTTAGCGGAAAGTGAAAACATCTAACATGGTTTGTACTGGTTTAGGTGAAAATTGCTGCACGCTCAGCAGTTTCTGTACTTCATTTCCCATTGGTCCTATTCACAGGAAAATTCATCACCTTTGCAAACATATAGATCTGTTGGGACTTAGGCATGTATTTAGCTTTAAATGGTGCTTTAGTCCCCCCTTGGAGATTGCTCATGTATTTTAGTTTTAGCATTTTTGTGCAAACCTACAGAGGATTTGGGCAGGTAGAAACTCTTCCTCACATAAAAGTTATCATCAAACTGATCATTGGTAGACTTTTAAATGCCATACTTATGAATGTTGTTCTCTTGCCAGTATTTGCGTGTACATGTGTGTATATATGTAGTATTTAGTTTATAGTGTGTACTTGTACATATGTATGTATATACATACCCTGGTTTTGCCCAATATAGTGATGCCAACTTGTGTGTAGAGCCAAAAAAACTTAAAACTATACAATGCTTAAGATGCTGCATTGTTTTTATTATAATATTTTTTATATCAGATGAATTGCAGGATGTTTACAGATGCTTATTAATATTTAACTTATACAATGGAGTGGCAGGATGTTTATGATTGTTGTCAGCTAAAGAATTGTATACAATTCTGGGTGAAATTTTGGCTTTGTTGAAATCATTGGCAAAACTCCCATTGATCTCACTAGGGCCAAGATTAAACCCCTCTAAACCTATTGTTTACTGGCTATTTTCCTACTGTGATGATTTTTTTAGATGAGTGAAATGTATTTATTTTTTCCCAATGTGAAATCTGCAGTTGCTATTTGGATTTTTCTACAGAACCTGCAAACTACAACACAGGTGGGAATATACGCCTCAGTGAATGTACAGAAATTTTCATTGGTCCAGTCCTTGAATATATCTAAGAAAATACCTTCTAAAATAACTTTTGTAAGATTTAATACAGAATCTTCTAAAAACAGATCACCTTTCATACCTCTCTCCACAAAGAGAACATGCAGTGTGGCAGGTGAAAATAATTATTTATTGATTAATAAAAAGTAGTCCCATCTATTTTGTGTATCTGCTGATTTCATACAGCTCACCTGGCTCTGCAGATCTGAAATGAGACACTTGAAGTACCTTATCCAGTAGTACCTTATTTAAAAAAAAAAAAGTTATATGGCTTTAAACTTCTTATCAAGACATGGAGATATCTTCAGAGCCAGTCTGTAGAATGATTCTTTTATTATTTCATGGATGAATAAAACTATGAAAATATTAAGTGGTAAAGCAAATCAGACAACTGCTTGATATTAAAGAAATCACTTGTTTAGGGACAGAAGGATCAGTTCTTTAATAGCATCAAGGAGGAAAAACACCCTAATGCAGCGCTTCCTAAATCCCTTCCCAGGGTATCTTTTAATTGTGTATGCTCTAAGTATATTCTTCATGTAAAAAGACATAAGGCTGTGAAACAGCTAAATAGATACATCTTAATTTCTTAATCTAAGGCTAAAAATATAATTTTCAAACAAGAGCTATCATGCACTTTGAAATATATGTGTCCAGAACAGGTAAGTTTGTATTCATCGTAGCTAGTCATCCCAGGGATGCAGTGGGATTGGTAAAATGAGGTGGTTATGCCAATGTTATCAAAAGCTGAAGAAATAGCAAGTCAGCCGTATTCCACCGTGAGGCTCTTTCTGAACACATCTGTGCAGAATGTCCACCACTCCCAAGGAGTCTTTTGCTGTAATTTTGTTTAAGAAAGGATCATATTCAGATTCCTACTCTTCCTCTTGCTAATAAGGAAGGAAGTACGCACCTTGGTTGAACTTCCCAGAAGTTTGTTGGCTATAGAGACAGACCTCAAAAGAATAAACAGTTGAGGCAATCAGTAGGCTTGTGGAGGATACACAGGGTTCTGCCTGGGCTCACTGGTCTGCTAATGTGGATCTGATTACAGATTTGGGGGAAAAAAGCTTATATTTGTGCAGTCAGTGGCAAAACTCCATGGTTATTAGTGGGAGCAGATGGGTGTCCAAGTGAGCAGACAGCTTTCCTTTTGCATGTTGGTTAACTTTCTGTAATTATGATCAGGACTGGAGTTCAGGACACACCATTATTTGTCTGAAAGGCCAGGACGAGTAGAGGGTATGTGAGGAAATGAGGAGGAAGTGGCTGGAGGTCTGCATTATGCCTTTAGTTTCCTGCCACCGAGCTGGTGCAAGACTGGGGGCAACTCAGTTAACCTCTGTGTGCCTCACTTTCTCCACCCATGGGAGGAAGGATGCTTACCACATTTGTACAGCCCCCCGAGACCTATAGGAAAGCAGTGGTATATAAGCGGCTAAGTTTTACTGACACTTATTGTATGTAGCTTAAATAAATGACTTTTGTCCATAACACTGCAAAAGTTGCTTTTCCTAGTTTCAGTTCTGACTATTTGATGACCTATCCCATTCTGGGTAGTCAGTTTTGAAGCTTAGCAATTGCTCTAGTACTTACAATTACACACATAGTGGGCTCTGTTTGGTGCAGAAAAAGACTAAAACTTTGAACTGCCTGACAAAACTTGCCAATGAAGTATATCTAAAAGAGCAGGGGTGTAACTTTTGGCTTTATTTACTTGTAATAATGGTAAGGAACAGTGAATTTTGTTTGTTTACATACTGTTTACAATGGCACAGTTTTATTTTTAATATATAAAAACAATTGAGGTATTTATTGCATATACTATTTTAAAGATGTTTTATGTGTTTTCACCTTTGGAATATATTGTTACATTTCCTTGTACAGATAATTTGGGTGGCTTTGTTAATATAGTTAGTAATTTTTATGACTACTAAGTGAACAGTTTTCCGTGCCTTTTTATTGTTGGATGCATGATGACATATTTATTATTGTATGGAAGTCACTGAGATGTGTATTTTTGTATTCTGCTGGAAGCAATGGTTGATTTTATTGTACATGATAAGAGATGCCTTCCATTATGGGCACTCGTATGAGATCTTCCTTCTCAAATAAACAGAATGCATTCAGTGTATGTAAGTCTTTGAATTCTTCCTGTGTCTGGAAATGAGTGGAAATCCTTGAACATCATGACACTGAATTTTAGATGTTATCGACTCAAAATGTGGGCTGCTACCAATGTAATCAAATCCAAACCAGAATTCCCCACCGAAATCAATACAATGGCAAGTCCTTGGCACAGTGTAAGCCTTTGTATTTTAAAAGAAAACTGTATGTTAAAACTAAATAAAATGTGGATGGATGACTATCAAGCAGCATTTCTATTCAGTCTGCCACACACTGCCTGAAAATTGTTTTAAATTACAGGCTTTGAATACAGCTTTTAAGCATACTTCATATGGGTACGTGCAAGCCCACATGTAACATTAAGTAGGTCACTGTCCATGTAGGTGTTTACATTTGCAGGGATCTTCCACTAGACCTTGCTGGCATATGGCATATTAAATGTAAAAATAGATTTAGATCTGCATCCACAGTAACAACAGTCGTTAAAACAGAATACACAGTAGTGCCCATTTTTCCAAGGTAAGCGGCAGTAAAACAAACACATTTTTCCTTAGTAGTGTATACTGAACCTCTCTAACACCAAGCCAGATAAACACTTAGGTGAGCTGACTCCGTGCCAGGACCTGCAGACGGATGGCAATTCTGCAGGCAATCATCAGCTACTGTGTTGTAGGTCGGTGAGCTACTAGGCCAGTACTTAACACAAGACACGATGTGAAAGTAACTACAATCAATGGCAGATACAGAAGAGAAAATATAGTGTATAGGAAACTAAGTCAGTTAACGAAGGTGATAATCTTGTGGTTGATGAAGGCAGTTATCTTGTGGTTGGCATCCTATTGTCCTGAGATGATCGTATGTGGGAGAGGCATTTTCATGGATAACCCAGAATGCTTAAAGGTCAGCACTCGTGGTTTAATCACACAATGAATTCCAGATGCTTACAAACCTCTTAGGACTGAAGCCTGTACTTTAATTTTGGGTGTGTTTTAGAATCATAGAAACATAGAAGGGTTTGGGGTGGAAGGGACCTTAAAGATCATTGAGTTCCAACCCCCTGCCACAGGCAGGGACACCCTCCACTAGACCAGGTTGCTCAAAGCCTCATCCAGCCTGGCCTTGAACACCTCCAGGGATGGGGCATCCACAACTTCCCTGGGCAACCTGTTCCAGTGCCTCACCACCCTCACAGTGAGAAATTTCTTCCTATTATCTAATCTAAAGCTACCCTCTTTCAGCTTAAAACCATTGCTTCTCGTCTTATCCCTCAACCCCCTGATCAAGAGTGCCTCCCCATCTCTCCTGTAGCCGCCTTTCAGCACTGGAAGGCTGCTGTAAGGTCTCTCCGGAGCCTTCTCTTCTCCAGGCTGAACAACCCCAACTCTCTCAGCCTGTCCTCGTATGGGAGGTGCTCCACCCCTCTGACCATCTTTGTGGCCCTCCTCTGGACCTGCTCCAACAGGTCCATGTCCTTCCATGCTGAGGATTCCAGAGCTGGATGCAGCACTGCAGGGGGGTCTCACGAGAGCAGAGCAGAGAGGGAGATTCACCTCCTTCAACCCGCTGGTCACGCTGCTGGTGATGCAGCCCAGGACACGATTGGCACCTGTATGTTAGATTTGTGTGAATAAGAAGATAAAGAATGTGAAAAAAAAAAAAGTGGTTGCATTATAAACCCTAGCTTGGGAGATGCACTTAGGGAAGTTTTTAATAATTTTAAGAGTTTGGTATGTGGATGAACTTCATACCACAGTGAGTATTTTAGTACTTGTGGTGTATGATGAATCTGTTCATGCCAGTGACACTGAATAGCTGATGATAAAGACTTTTAAATTATACTAACTTTTAACTCTCATGACTAAATTCATTACAATCTGAAAAAGGTGGTGGTAGACATTAAAAGAGTTTAAATTAGAAGTCCCGAAGCAAATCCCTAGAAGGAAATCTATAGAGTTCTTGCCCAGACAGTTTATCAAAAAGGGCTAGATAGATGTCTTGTCTAAAACACAAAATCAAGTAGCAAATTATTTAAATTGTTTAGCTGGGATGGAGTTACAAACTCCAAGGGCAAATGAAACCAATGGCAGTATGAGCAGCTCATGAATTTAATGTCAACATTAGAATATTCAAATACTAGGATATTAGAATAGTGGACAAGGTAAAAAGTTGGAAAGAAAATATTTTTTAAATTATGCCACTGAGGCCACTGAAAGTTTGTGTTTAGATTAAAATCTGCTCCTGTCCTGGAAGCAGTTGTGGGAGTATGGTGGTAGCCCAAAATTGGTGTGTATTTAACTAGATGTTCGTACCATTTCCTCTGGAGTTAAGACAGGCTATTTTCTAATTGTAAAACTGCAGTTCTGATCATATTTATAAGCATATTTTTACAAAATAACATAACCTGTGTCACCAGAACCATGGCCTTGATTGTCCTCAGCCACCTAATGGCAGGAAGACGTCATGGATTGAATTTGTACTCCAAGCACGACAAGACACAAGGCGGGCGCAATAGCTTCTGTCCCGGCCTAATGCACAAGAGATGAGTGAGAGCAGCAGCTGCCCGAGTCCTCCTTTTTTGTCTGAGAACAGAGGGGATCTACACGGAAGTGCATCTTTCTTTTTATAGAGGGAAAGATAGATAGATGTCACGGTGATGAAATGGGACATCCTGGGACGTGGCAGATGCCTTGTTGAGGCAGCAGGGTTTCTGCACGGTTTTTAGTTTCCATTTCCTTTCCCTGCCAGCAGTGCACAGCTGTGCCTGCGCTTGCCCCTCTGAACTCATTCCTCCACTCTGCCCTTTAGCTGTTATTTGCCTCTCCCATGTCTCAAAGCTTTCAGCCCTTCTCAGGTGCCTGTCGTCATTTCCCAATTACACACTGCCAAGTGCAATTTCCTTTCTTCAATTTCATTCTGAAAAAAAACCCTGGCTGCTGCCTAGCAACTTCAGCACAACAGCAGATATACGTTCTTCTGGTAGTCATGCTGTCCTCCAAGTAAATCAGTTCATTAATTACAAATCACACATCTAATACCTCTGAATCCCTAACACACTGACCCTGGTAATAATAATGTGCTAATGGCATAACTATTCAACAAATGGTGTGCTTTTCCTTGTCCTGAGGGAATGCCGCTTTGCTGAGACTTCCTGGGCACAGCTTCTCCGACCCGCTCTTGAAGCCATCAGTTCTCTGAAGGTCAAGTCAGCAAGTTTTTGCACAGGACCCTGCAAGCAGTACAAAAGTATGTGCTGCTGATTTACGCTTAATTACATCTTTTCCAACTAATTTTGCTTAAAAGCACGAATTTGGTCAATCAGAAACATTAGAGGGCTATTTTCAGATGAATAAAAATTAAGAAAATGCAGGAGTGTTTGAAGATGCCATGGAGCTGCTTCCAAAACACAGTTTGTGTGGAGTGGGGGAAGCCACTGATTTAAGCATAGTAGATTCACAACTTACTTTAGAATACCTGCACAAATGGCTTGGTAGGTAATGGTTTCAGGCCATCCTTTCTCTTTTGCCAGCTTCTGTTGGGGCCAGCTCCTCTTTGGAGCTGGAGTGCTGGTTCAGAGGAGGGTGCCTTTACCTGGACTGGTGTAGGCAATGCTTTCCTAAAACTAAAAGCCGTGCACTTGAATCAAACACTATGTTATGAGGTGGGTTTTTCTTCTTTAAGCACTGACTTTCTAAGGGGGTGAGCTTTTACATGATTCTGCTCTGTCATTCAGTTGTCTTTGCTTCCTCTCTTCTGGGCCTCCACCTTCTATGCCACCATGTTCTGAGCCCCTTCTCTTGGGTTATCCGCACGCCGTAAACCCAAGGAAGTGCTGGTACACATGGGACACTTGAGATCATGAAGTGGGAGAGCATCAGACAGCATTGATTGCCTTGTAAAATCCAGTTGAAATCTGACATTGTTTTTCCAGGTGCCAGTAAAAGTCACGTCTGTCATTTGTTATCTTATTTATCTTATCAGCAGAAAATAATTGAATGAGTTTATATATGAATAAAAATAAAATATATTTCTTAAAGAGTTTATAAGGGAATTAGACAGCTAAATGCAGGGAGATAGCGTAGACAATACCTGTGCCAGCCCTGCTCCACCACAACATTGCAAAATGAATGGCAGAAATTTTTACAGTTTCAGTATAAAACCTTCACAAAGTTGCATTAGGTACGTAGTGCTTTACAAATCAAATGTCTTCAGTCTTAAAATTGTCAACATAATTTCATCTCCCTGTGGCCACTCAGCCATGAAAACAATTACTCTGTAATTCCCAGAATCTTGAGCCTATTTAAAATATTGATAGGAATATTAATTAAATTTTCCAAACATTATGAAAAGAGTAGCCTAGGCAAATGAGCCTAGATTTCTGAAAAATACAATAATGATTAATTACGTCAGGACAATCAATCACCATTTACTTCTCAGTCAATAAGAACCATAGCTAATGGCTGACTAAGCTCCATTAAGGTTTGATGAAGTGCTAATTTTTAAAGAGAAATTAAATTATTAACCTATATTGTTTGCTAGCAGGAACAACAATAGGTCAAGCTTTTTTTTTTCATGCACAAATTCCCTCTCAAAAATTTATATATTTTTAGATATATGTATGTACCTTGAAAGCAAGATTCAATGTCCTTTTGTTTCCTTAGATGTCCAGCCTGGGATTTTATTAAAGACTTTTTCCCTTGCTGAACTAAATTGGCACGTAAACCCTTGTGATTCTTCTGCATCTATTAATCTAATACCCAGTTTGACCGTGTCTAATATCCAGACTAATCCCTGGGGAACTGGAAAGAAAAATATTTTCCTTTAATTTAAAGAGCACTTCTATTCTCAGTAGACCTACATGCTTTGCAACTTGTGGGAGCCTGACCATCATTCTACCTTTGGGCTCGTAGAAGGGGTTTGTCTGGGAGGAAGCAGAGAAGCCAGCACTGGAAAGATATTATGTGACATTTTACCAACCTGTTCATGTTCCCATTCTGGCTGCCAGACTCACTTTTTGCTGCTCTCAGGTTCCCACCTCCCACATAAAACAGAGAAAAATGAGAATTTAGGGCCTGTGCCATGTTAGAATTCTGCTGCAGCCCAGCCTTGGGCACGGTGATTCTCGCACCTAAAGCATTGTAGAGCATCAGGTATGTATAACAATGCTGTTGCAATTTCTTGTTAGAGTCCATTACTATTTCACAAAAGCTTGGTTTGCTTTCAACAGTAACTGATGGGTTTGTTTTTTTTTTTATTTAGTGGTTCAAGACCTTTACAATAATTGGAAGTTTTTCTCTTTGCATTGACTCTTTTTTACTGGCCTAGAATAGAAGTAATTCTCTTTTAGAGATACACAAATTACAACTGCTAGCAAGACCTTGCCAGAAGAGAATCAATATCTCAGCTAAAATGCAGTTTCTCTTTCTGAATCCCATCCTTTTCTCTTGTCCTTGCCTTTTGATAGTCAAAAATAAAACTGGAGCAAAAGCCTGTTGCTAACACCACACTTTGCAGGGTAGCTGCATCTCTTATCTTTCATTCTCCTTTGTCCCTCAGTGTCTTTGAGGGCATCCAACACCAACATTGGTGATGTCTCTTCCTTCAAGCACGACTGTCATTTTACAGAGGTGTTGAAGTCTTTTTACAGGACTGAGTACGGGAATGGGGAAAAGCACTTTGAAAACACAGATTATATTGTTTCAGTATACAAAATTACTCCTTAACCACTGCTATTGCTGTTTGTTGAGTTAAAAATAGTCTCCAGTGGCTCACACTCATCATCATGTCAGAGGATACAACATCAGCTGAGCTGTGGTAACTGCATCTGTCACAGCAAGTATGAAGTAATTCAACTACATCTCTATGAAAGTTTAAACTAATGTACAGTTTTCATTTATTAACTTGACGTTATGTCTAAACAATCTGATCAATCACCTCTAATATTTATGAAGTGAGTGCAATATTCTGTGATTGAGTTGCACCATAGTAAATAAAAACTTACATTCCCTGACTTCATCACAGAACAGCATGATTTATAAAATAGATGCAAAACTTGTGTAAATTGTCCTTTTCATCCTCTGTTGCACACCAAAATGGGTGGGATTTCTCATTTCCTTTAAAAGCAGGCCACCTAGTGCTTGCAGAGCTTCATCACAGTGAGAAACCTACTGCAAACAGCTTGGTTTGCTCCCTCATTAGCACTCCCTTTAAAACATGGAGATGATTACCTACTTTTCAAGACATACTATGAGTTATGCTATAGTGCAACTTAAAAGAACAGAAAATTTAGGTTGTGATTTCACATGTCTGTTCCCTGTCTTGCTCTTTGCTACTTACATAGCTCCAGCACTGTTGTTTGTCAGACCTCTCTGTCAACCAGTGGTCCGATGTGGTCAAGAAGAGGCAACAACCACAACAACATGGTAGGGATCTGAACTACATCAAGTGATAGAAGGATCTGGCACCAGGACTGGCCCAAGGAGGAGGTAGTACTGGGAAAATGGAAAGAGAGCATAATCTTCCCCTTTCACTACCTGAGCTGGCAGAAACTACATCCTCAAGTTCACCAGAGAAGAACAGAATTAAGGTAGAGACACTGACAAATTCTCCTTCTCCAGAATAACACTAAAACACTACGAGAGGAGAGAAAAAGCCCCAGTCCTTTACAAGTGCTATTAAAAAATAATGAGCTAAGTAGTTTCCGTACTGGAATGTGACATCTCCAAAGAAAGATGAAAAGCATAGCTTGGAATGATGTTACTAATTTGGTAGCTGTCTGATTTGACATGTAACCAGCGTCCCCGGAAGATTCTTCATCCCAGCATTTTGCTGGAGCTTTCGTTCCTCCTCCCAGTGAGACAGGAGAAAACTCAACCATTTACAGTCATTAAAGATCCTGTGACACTTTTCATGGTGTGTCTGAATTCTGGTGATGGTCAGTCATGTCCGAATTTTGCATTGGATAAATTGGATAAATCTCTTGCTGATATCAAGTGAGAGGTGAGTTTGGGGCTTTTGGGGCATATGTATGAACTGTAAATATGGAGCTATTCAGCCCTGTATATGGTATAGCATAGCTAAATTCAGCCTGTGTGGCTGCCAATGTATTTGACAACTTTCTCCTTTTATTTTTTTTTTGCATGGGTTCAGCCTTTCAGTTAAATTGAAAAATCAGTGACTTCTCATTCTAATCTGCTTTTAAAGAAGTCCAAAGCTTTTATTTTCATTAAAAAAAAAAAGAAATTTAACACTAGCTAGAGGATCAGATCTCTATCACTAACAAGAACATTTCTAGAAAACCTGTCTCTCAGACTGTAAAGCTGGAGAAAATTGTTAAGTGTCAGAAGTTGTAAATAAATGTTTTCTATAGTTGATCTTCATCAAATAACGGGCACCTTCATGTAATACATCTTTTCTTAACTACTGTCAGAGACAGAATATGGGCTGGACTGTTTGATTTGGCATGGAAATGCTGACATTTCTATGGTGATAGGAAATTTATATAGAAGAAGATGTCTAAATGAGTTTCTTTCAGTCATAAATTTCAGAAAATTACAGAAAGACTGTGAATTTTAAAGCAAGCTTTGCATTCTTCAAGACAAACATGTCAAACTGTGCTATATACTACTGCACGAGTACTTTGTGCAGCCTCTTCTCAGCTATTTCAAAGGAGACCTGGTATGTCAAACTGACCAAATATTTTGTCACTTGTGAAAATAGTACATGCACAGGTGGACAAAAAAAAACCAATCTGTGATTGTGCTCCTCAGTGCTTTGTCTGTTGTCAGAACTTTGCTTTTAGGATCATCTCGCATTAGCTCTGTACCATCATTGGAAAAAGGATATTGAATGAAAAGAGGTGTGCGTGATCTTACCCTTCAGAGAGGTTTGGGGTTTTGTTTTTAAATATAATGAATGTAGTCCAAAAACCATCAGTCCTTTATGTACACACAGTACATCGGTATTTTTAAATTAGGTTTTTCTTTCTAATGAATCAAGGCATACTTTACAAAGAGCCGTACACCACCACCACCTCAGGACTGCTCTAAAGATCACTGTGTTGGGAGAATTTATGAAGCACTTTGGAGCAGAGAGGGAGGAGGGTTCAGTGCACAGTAGATTCAAATTCACCTTCTGCCTTCTCTGAGATGCTTCTGAAGACTGGGAGGACCATGATGGTCTGTCTATATGGTACCCTCTTCTTCAGTCCACATCATGAGTAGCAGTCCTAGCCCTGACAAGTCTCCTTTACTTGCAGTATGCATCATTATCTTTCCTGCACAGACCTTGGAAACACCCACATTACATTATTTTAATTAAAATAAGACATTCTTTTAGCACAGTGTGTATTTTTCTCTCATATACACAGACATACTGCCTTCCAAAATGCCATTTAGCCATGCTAAGTTGCAATTTATTATTTAAACTAATTATAAATATTGATCTCAAATTTTAAATTCGTATCTTAAAACTTGTCAGATATAAAACTGAAATTAAGTTGAAAGCTCAGCCTTACCACCATCAATATATATCAGGTTTCTTCAGTCATTTTGAAGTTCATTTACATAGAAAATTATCCTCCCGTGGCACACCCTGGATATGGAAGGGGACAAAAAATTATCTCAAATTAGAAAAAAAGAAAAAAAAGGAGGCTACAATCTGTACTCTGGATCCTGGCACATTTCCCATTTCTCAGGTTTGGGCTCTTCCCCCATTGCATACTATCAGGAGTGGACTTCTGTGTTCTAATGCTGTGCGTCATAAAAAGCCCTCTGTCTTTTGTGTTAAGGAAAATCAGCCATTCAAAGCTGCAAAGCTCCAAAGGCTTCCCCCTCCATGGATGATGAAGGAGGCAGGAGGAGAAAGTGTGCCTTCAGGCAAACCTGCCTTGCCAGAGCAAGAATTAGGATTGGAAAACAAAGCATTAGACTATCTCCTAACAAAAACCTCATGCAAACTCCTCAGCGATTCTTCTGAAACCCTGAAGTTCTTCCCCACACACACCATTCATGTCAATTGGTTTTCAACCATAAAAAAATCTTTCCATGCCCTGAAAAATCAATATAATTTTGCCAATGAGTAAGCTAGATCAGATTAATGTAACTTCATTTTCACATATAAAAATGATAAAGTTAGCTTGTAGGGGAAATTACATCCATTTTCATTTTTCTTCTTTCATATGATGTGGTTTAGAGGGTATATTAGTAAAGAATCCATCATCAGTACGTTATTGTAACTTACCCTTCAGTGACTTCATTATACTATTAACTTCAGTTCATAAAGGATCATGGTTCTACACTTAATGCCTATCGTAGACTTCTTAACATCGAGTAAAGAAACGTGAGTATTATAGAGGCTTCAGCCATGAATTTATTTCCTGTACCCCATCCACACTGCCCATAAAGAACTGAAAATCACAGTTGGTCAATCCTTACCTAACATTTTTAGCAGCAGGAAAACACTTAAGAAACATTTTGACTGCAATCTTGTGAGACAACCATCTTGTGGTGACAGGCTTCAAAATTTCCATGTATTCAAAGCTGATGAAATTGGTAATCCTGGTAATTCTGGAGACATTTGGGCAGATAAGGAAAAAAATAATTTAATACTTTTACAATACAGCCTTCAGGATCAAATTCTGACTTATCTAAAGCACATCTGCTTTATTACAGAGCATGTGAACTGGGCAATTATCTGAAAGCAAATATTAATTCTCATTTTCCATTCATTTATAGATAGAAGTGTCTTATCAGTTGTAAATGATGACACATTGTTACAGTTCAAACAATTTGATTTTAATATACTTTATTACATTTTCAAATATTCCTAATGCAGTTTCTTACAGCTGAGCAAGCAGACAATGGATTATGTCCCTTTGTCCTGGGTTAAGCAGAGACAGAGTTAACTTTCTTCATAATAGCTAGCAAGAGGCTGTGCTTTGGATTTATGCTCAGGAGAAAGTTGATAAGGAAGGAATGTTTATATTGTTGCCAGGATACTCAAGGTCATTCAGCCTCTTTGCTCTTCGCAGACAGGGTGGGGGTGGCTGGGAGGGCACAGCCCCCATTATTAGCCCAGGATTTGTTCTTCAGTTACTAGATTGAGAACCAGAGTGACCAATAATCTATTCCATAACATACACGTCATGTCCAGTATATAGGTGAGGACCCCCGGAAGATCGTCCCCTTCCTTTTGGTTCTGAGGCCCTTTCAGTTTCAGTCTCTTCTGGCCCTGGATCGCTCTCCAAAGGCCTTTCCCCCCCCACCACGCCCCGGTCGGCTCTTGGTCTGGGACGCTTGGACTATTCATCTCCGTTCTGTGAGTTTGGGGACCCTCCCTTCTCCAGGATTGTTAGCCGGGGCCAGGTGGTTGCTTCCTTCCCTCCCCAGTCAGCTCTTGGTCTGGGACTCTCGGACTGTNCAATTAGCAAAAGCCACTTGGCTAGTCAACGCTACAGGATCTGCCAATCGGGCTGGTCCTGCCCGGTCAGAACCTTTACGTACCACCCCTTTCACTCTCTCTCCCCTACCCTCACCTAAGGGGGGGCGGGGCAGGGGCGGGGATTGTGTGAGTGGGTGTGTGTGGTTTTGGCCCCCAGACAAGGGCTAACCCATCACACCCTTTTAAACAATGGAAAATGCTTTACCTTATATATATATATATATATATATGTATGTATTTTTTTTCCCTTGGAGTTAAAGCATCAGTGACAACAAATAAGAGACTTTCCTTTAAACAGACTAAAGAATTTTTTTCTTAATTAATAACTAATACATATTGGTACATGGTCTAAAGTACCCAGTAATACATGCTCATACTAAGATGTAGAATTTTAAGCTATGTTTGACTCTTGAAAAAAACAATTTACTGTCACAATCAAGTGAGCTATAATTATTGATAATACTGTGTAACTTTTTTGTTGCTCTGTAACAGGTACTGTATTTTCTGTATGTCACATTTTTGCAACAAAGAAATAAGAAGACTTGTTCTTAGAAGCTACCTTCTGTTCCACTCATGTGCTGTCTTATTGGTCAAAGCAAAATCATGGAGCTGCTTTTCCAGAAAGCGCCAGGCTCACTTTCTTTAAAGATGCACCTTGTCTTTATGACAGAATATTGTAGACATTACTGTGATCATTATCCTCATATCTCCAGATGCAGAAATTTTTAAAATCATTTCTACTTAGACTCAGGTGTAGTTTATTGTTCCATTACTAACCCAACAGATCCCAGATGCTGTACTTCATACATCAGGAGCACATAGGGTAATCGTCACTCCCAATAGTCCAGCTAAACATAATGCATTCTGGAAATACCTTACAAACATTATTTACATTCCATATTTCCACTCTGATTGGCTTCAGTGACAGCTGACAAATTTAACTTTTTTGTTTCTCAACAGGCCATGTAAGTGTAACAGTTCTGAGAAATTTTCCTGGAAAAATTTCATTGGGAAAATGAAATAGCCTTCAGCAATGGTAGCTCAGAAACAGATACTCAGAAATCTTACAGCTGTAGGGAAGAACACACAGCACTTCTTTCATTCTATTCTTTGCATTTCTATTCTTTGTTCAAATCTGGCCAAGATTTTCCATCTTCAAACACTGATTTTCAAAGAGGTCCTTGTAAAGGAGTGTTACAGCAGAGGTCCTTGTAAAGGAGTGTTACAGCAGCTACTTTTCACAACAGCAGCTCCCCCCCCCCACACGATAATTCCCTCTCTCTGACATAAGGCTTTTCAGGGTTCTTTGTATCACAGTGAGCTTTGATACAACCACGTGGATGGAGAGGTGAGGCACTCCAAGTTTGCCTTAGGTGATTGAGTCCTTCCCACTCATAGTTTCTTTTAATTTTTTTTAGAGAACTGAAAATGAAGTTCGGGAGAAGCTACTAATACTGCTATTATTGCTGAAAAGGTGTCACCAAACAGTATAAGGATTTAGTAGTTTCCCTTCAATGTTTTGATGGAAAAGACAATAACATTTTCATTAAAATGTGCTCATGTTTAAAGAGTATTTCTTTTACATACTGAGTCAGGGAGGAAATGAAATAATCTCCAAGTACGTGGCAACACTGAGGAAATTAAGAATCAGAGAGACTTAAATGACATATGACAGCAGTTATTTGTGTGTGGGATATAAAACCAGGCAATCCAAATGGACATATTGATTGAGACTGACTCAAGTTATTGCATCTGAGATGACGAACGTGTTTTAAGACACATTGCAGCAGCTTACAGCAAACTGTGCAACAAATCCACCAGGAATGAAGAGGAAAGCACACCATGAACAGTACATTAAACTATTGTAATTGTGGGGAAAGACTCTAAATATTTCCAGTTCAAGAACAAACCCTGTAAATACAGCAATAAACTGGGCCATGCATAGAAAATATAAAGGTCAATGAAAAGCAAAGCAACTGCCATAACATTCATTTGGAATGCAGATGGTAAGAGGCTGGCACTCACCAAGACTGCTGTAGCATCTCCGCAGTAGTTGAATTTGAGAGAGAAAATAAGAGTCAGGTTTATTTACATGTGTAAAGAACAAGATCTGAAATTTAGCTCAGTAAAGCATCTGTTGTTCCTCTGATTTCACAGCAGGAGTATTAGAGACTACTTAAATAGATGAAGCTGCAGAAAATTTAATTACCACTAAACATTTACAGAGGAATTCATTGTTCCCTAGAGTTACTGCTGTTGAAGCAATGATGGTATATGACAACTCTGGGCTTTACAGAGGAAGTACGTGCAGCAGCTTGTTGGAAACAAATGAGAGACATGTACAAACTGTACAGCATCTACATATTTAAAATGACAAGATTTATCCTGCAGCAGAAATTATCTAAACATTTGAAGAAAGCAACTCATACCTTTTATGATGATGCCATAACCATAAACGGCAGGAAGGCAAAGATGTAATTTTTTTTTTATAAAGTTTTCTGATACCCTTCCCAAGAATATACCAAAAGGGAAAAATAACTGGAACACTGCCAGAATTCTGCAATAATGTTTAAAGTTACATTCAGCAAACTTATCACTTAAACAATAAAGGAGGCTCTCTGTACCAGCGGTGACCTCAACATTACCAATTACCCAGCAAAGATCAGTATCATTTAACCAGTTCAGAATTATATTTGCCTCATTATTGCATTTTTTGCAAGTTCATCCTAACTTAAATTCATCCACAAAGACAGAATGAAGACAATGGGACTGTGTTACCTGATAGCAGTCATAAGAGTTTATTTCAATCTAATAGTGTATTGTTTACAGTTACTGTGTAGCAGGCATACACAAAGAGACACTATTAGGTATTGCTTGCATGTAAGATTATTTGAATAACAATAATCACAAAACTAGCAATGAAGGACACACTGAAAACCTATGGGCTTGGGTATCCTCATTGATCCTCAAGGAAAAATTCATTTATTTAATCAGCTCATTCTAGCAATAAATGTGTGCAGAAATCACAAAGCAAAAGCTGAAGAAACCCATAAGGAATCCAAAGTGCAGTACAGCTACATTCTTTTCTGACAGTAGTCAGTTATTGAGAAGGTGTCTGAACAGTTTCTAATTGAACAGATTGGCACTGGAAATGCTGGATTGTCCTGGTTCCACCAAAACTTTCTACAGAAGCTTAAGCTGTGATCTGGCTGTGGCTGCTGGCCAGAAATCCAACCAAGCTGGCTGCTTACAGTAGCTCAGCGGACTGGCTATTTAGCTCCCTGGCAATATGCCGACTGCTCAGTTTGCTTCTTGGCTCCCTAGGCTTGTCAGCTGGCAAAGAAATAGATTGTTCCATTTTTGCCAGAAAGGCTGCACAGCCAACGTGTTTTGTTCAAGCGCTCAACAAAACAAAATATTGACAAGCTGGAATTTCCTGTAGAATAAAAATTTCACTTCCCAGCCAGCTCCAGTTATTATTGTACGCTCTTGTGTAACATAGTGACTGTGTTATCGCATCCTCTAAGTAAACACAATGCACAGAAAGGATGTGAATCCAGAGACCCTTCTAAGGCTTTGGATAAAAATCTCGTAGCATCTGAAATAGTCTCTGTGAAATACAATGCATCTTTAGATAAGTAAGTTAGTTTGTGACGCTTTCCACTTTGCATTAAAAGGCCTATTAAAGTTGGCTCTGAGAACTCATTTGT
Organism: Syrrhaptes paradoxus; assembly: GCA_013400615.1. NCBI lineage: Eukaryota > Metazoa > Chordata > Aves > Pterocliformes > Pteroclidae > Syrrhaptes > Syrrhaptes paradoxus. The sequence goes on from VZTO01018841.1 coordinate 140,813, forward strand.
CAGCAGGACATAACTGGCCAGCTGAGGGATGAACTCAGTACATAGCCTGTGGATTACGCCCTTTACGTGTATTGTTTTGGAGGATGACTTACACAGGTTACAGATCAAACTCCAGGGAAAGAAAAACAGTAATAGCCACAACATAGTTACATATATAAAGACCATTAAGTTTTTACTGTTGAAAAAAAAAGGAGTTAAAATATCCATGAACACGCAAAAAAAAAAAAAAAGACTTTTCAAACATGTCACTGGAAACAACAGATTAATGAAACATTCAGTGAAAAGAAACCAGAAAATGCCATCACATCATTATACCATAATGCCATAAACTGAACCCCTGTCAGAAACAAATGATGTGGTCCAGCCCAAGCTAAAGATTCATGACAGGATGACTAACAAAATTATGCACTCAGATGAAGAGTTCTGGTTTTGTAGTTTGTAGGTGTGTCAACAGTGTTTTCAAGGAGACACTGAACAGGGTCGAAATAGCAATACAAGTCAACACATGGGCATGTGCTTGCTGGCAGAACAAGCCCATTTAAGCTGTTTCTGTTCTCAGTTGTCTCTGTGCTATCCCCAGTGCCACGCTGACACATTTATTATGTTGGTGAACTGGCTCAGCAAAAAAGGAAGGAAAGCAGGTTGTTTTCTAGTCTTCTCAGTTCAATCTCATTTACTGCTTAATTTCACAAATGTTCATGCTGGCACAGTCCAGAAGCAGCGCAAACACAGAAGCAGGTATCTGGGCTGAGGAGCAGAATGCTATGTTATAAACAGATAAACCACTAGAAGTAATTTATGAAATTATTAAATTATGAGATTTAGATTTTGGGTGGGGTGAAATACTATCAAGCACAGCAGATCCTTCCCAGCTTGGTGTGAGGGGATCAATGGAAAAGCTTACCCAGGTTTTGAGAAGAAAAGCATATGCTATGCCTCCTGTTAAAGGCAGGCATACAAGGACTATAAATTACCTATCTGCCTTTGAGAAGGCAATCCTTACTATTGATAAGTGTAGTTTACAGGATATAATTTAAAGTCTTGCCTGAACTTAATAAAGCTTTAGTTACAGAGGGACATTTTTCAGAGGTAGTACTGTAAAAAAAAAAACACTGACACAATCATGCAACTGTGTAGTTTTCATGCTCAGACAAAAAAAAAATCTAAGGGACTAGTAAGAAAATGGATGGAAAATGGTGATAAAGTCACAGACTAGTTCTTTGCCTCCTTTTATAGAACTGGCATTCAATACCTCAGAGAGAAGACACACAAGTCAGTCTGAGATAATCTTTCAGCAAGTTGGTCCAACCCAGTGATCCTGAAAAAATCAAGCTTAAAAGACAGGTGCAGACAGTGACTCAGGATAGTTCCAGGGACACGACAGTATTTCTGACAAAAGGATTCTAAAGATGTCTGGTTTTGATACTGAAAGAGCAGGCAGAAAACACTACAGGTGCATTACTCCAGACAGCCAGCTTCGCCTGATGCCGTTTCCCCTCCCCAGACCTGATCCTGACCCCGACACATGGGCCAATGTCCCAGCCAGGCTTTGACCTGTCCCTGTCCCCATGAAAGTGCCAGCCCTGTCCTTGACCCTGGCTTGCCCTGCTCCCTGCCTGGGGGTAGTGGGATGGGCTCGGACTGATCCAGCCCTGCCTTGAAAAATGCAAAACTGAACAGGACACAAAATACCAGGGCCCAGAAACTGATACTCTATTTCTTCCTCATTAATATACATTTTAAGAACTGTTGTCTAACCAGACAAGTTCACTGTGCTTTTACATAGGCAGTATTAAAACAATTGTAAACAAAAATATAAATCACTATTTAAGAGCTATCCCCATTTTTACTATTGTATATAAAAAACCATTTTTTTCTGACAAACAATGGCCTGCTGTGGGTTATGTCTCATAGTTTCCTGATGAGGATAAATGTTGATTTTTTTCAAGGTTTTGGCAGGAAGCCACAGGAACTCATTATTTTAAATAGTCTGGGGGGAATTATAAAACAAAGGGAATACAAGGCTTGAATTTGTTTTTAAAGTATGCTTTCTCATGTTTACATTGCTTCCAAATCTATTTTGATTTGGAAATCTTTTACTTACTGTAAGTCTTGATACATGAAAAACAACTAAACCCTCTTACAGAATTTTCAGTTATCACAAAAACTAAAAAGTACTTTAAATTAAGGAGCTGGTCAAAAAGACACAATTTTTTTATTAACCAAAGATGTGCAAAACTGTTTTTTTTTTTCACTCAAATGACAGTGTATTTCCAACCCAGGCTGGTCTCAGTGGGCACTGAAATGATGACTAACTTGAGTTAAATTTGATTCCATTATTCTTTTACTTTCTCCTCATCCCCTAGGGACCTGCAGTCCCTGGGAATATGAGAAACCTTTTATTTGTCACACTTTGCTAAGACTACAACATACTTTAGAACCAGTAACCCTTTGTTTCATCTACTTAGTCTGTGCATGGATTGTGGATTTTGTCATGCAGCTTATTGGTTTTTAGGGTAAATGAAAATGTAGTTTCTCTACCTGTTGGCAAAATCAGTAAGTGAATAAACATCCTCTGAATTCTACAGTGTCTAAAATGACTACACAACCAAGAAACAGCCTGTGATCAAAGTCTAAACACAAATAAAAGCCCCAGCTTAAGCAAAACCAGGAGCTAGGCAGAAGCAGGAATTAACTAGAGAAGTAATGGAGATCCAGTAACAAAAATTCTCCTATCCTTTTTATACAGCTCAGGTGGTACCCAGAAGAAAAATGCAACTTATAACTAAGTCAGGGTAGTCTCATTTTTCTGTCTCTCTGTAAAGTGGGTAGGTTAGACTTTGAAATCTGCAAACACTGAAAAAGCTACAAGGCTACCATCTTTTTATGACCTTTTTTTTTTTTACTTCCCTAACCCCTCCCCCAGTATGCAAAGTTTTGGATTCTTGCTGAATTTGGTTTTGGGGGTTATTTTTCTGTCTTCCAGAAGCTGTTAGAACCACAGGTCACCTTGTCTGCACCTGTAGCCACAGTGGAACGTTAGTTCTGTTGTTCCTCCTCCTAAGCTTCACTCTCACATGCAAAGTCTCAGAAAGACCTGTCTGGATTCCAAGAATCTTTCTTTTGGGGAAGGACAGAGTCATTAGCCGACAGCGTGAGACTATCCATCATGTATCCTTCAACAGACTCCTGCATTTCTGTCCTCCTTATTGTCAGGTTAGTGCCTGAAGGAGCTACTGCTGAAATGGAGTAACACTGGGAAGCTACATGAGGTTTCCCTGCAAATAGAGAGAAATCCCAGGCCCCAACAGCACATACGCTGAAACACACATCTCCATTGTAACTCATGAGGATTTGAAAATCCTTTGCTATTCGCTGGGGTACATAGCACACCTGATGTACAGGGTGATTTGGCAGCATCGAGTGTAAAAAGGAGTCGGTAGGAAGGCGACTCACAGGAGTTTCAGACAGGGTTTGACGCTCTCCTGTCTGTGCCTCGTCTGGCTAAAACCAGGCTCTAGCCTCTAACCCCCCCACCCTGCTAAGCCAGGCAGCCAGCTGGAGCCAAGCCCGGTACGAGCGGCTTCCACGCGCAGCCAGAGGGCAGGCCTCCAGCCCGGGCTGACGAGGCAGGAAAGACCCACCTCGCCAAGGCACTCTCCCCGCGCCCGGGAGGGCAGAGCTTAGCACGCCACTTCCCGAGCGCTTTGCAAAGGCTGTTAGCGACACAGAGGAGAGCGCCAGGGTCTGTGCGGAGCAGATCCTGCTCCTGGCTGCGCCAACCCACGCTGCTGCTGTGGCCGGGACCGGGCCCCACGCCCTGCTCCGTCAGAGCGTCTAGGAGGACCCCGCGGGGCACACCTGAGGGGGACAGGCGGGGTGTCCCTCTCACGGCCAGGCAGGCACAACCTGGGTTTTGCTACCGTGAGGGGAGTTCAGCGCCCGGGCCGACCCCCCGAGACCCCCTAACAGCCGGGAACTGAGCGCGTGACACCCTGGGCGGGAGCGAGCACAGCCCATCGCCTCCGCGCAACCTCCCGACCCCGCCCTCCCGGGGCCCCTTTCCGGGGCGGGTTCCAATTCCCGCCAATGGGGGCGCGGCGTCAGCCGCCACGTGATGCCCTCCCGCCTCGGGAGGCTGCGTGGGGGCAGGGCAGGGGAGAGGGGGGTGGTGGGAAGCGTCGCGAGAGTGGAGGCGAGCGCCGGGGGCGGGGCAGGAGGGGGCGGGGCGGCCGAGGGGCGCTGCGCCGCGGCGGCGACGGGAGCAGGGGCTCCCTCTGATGCTTTTGGTGGTGAGATGGCTGCGGGTGCCGGGCACTGAGGACTCAGGCAGGTACGGGGCGCCCGCTCTCCCCGCTGCCAGCCGTGCCCTGCGGGGGGGTGAGGGGCCCGCTGCTTCCGTCCCCGGGCAGGGCGGGGGGCAGCCTGCCGGCCTGTCAGGCGGGCCTGGCTCCCACAGGTGGCCCGCAGCATCCTCCGCCTCCCTTCCCCGCTGCTGGTGCCTCTCCGGCGGGCTCTGCGTGGCCTGGGGCAGCGCAGCTCCTCACGGGCCCTGCGGGTCTTCGGCGGCGGCACGCACACACCTGAGGGGAGGGCGCTGAGGCGGGGTGGGGGCCGCGCCGCGCGGGACGCCCTTGTGCCGCAGCACGGAGCCGGGGCACGGGGGTTAGCGCAGCGCTTTGGCCCCGAGAGCCGCGGAGCGGGGCGCGGAGTGGGGGGGACCACTGATGGCAGCATCCCTCCTTCCTTCCCAGGGACCCCCTCGGCTGGGGCTGTCTGCAGTCTGGGCTGGACACTGACTCGGGCTTGGGGTGTTGTGGTTGACGCACGGAGGCTAAAGATGTTCACGATGCCTTCTGCATTGGTTGGCTTGTGGTTGGTGCACAGGAGTTAAGTTCACTCCTTTCTCAACATTTAGCTTTTTGACGTTTAACATTTAGTCTCCTCTTCCCTCCCAACCTCCTACTCTCAGTTTCTTTCCTCCCCGAAGGGAGGAGGAACAGCGAGTATTGCTTGTTTACTGTGTTGGCTTTTTTAAGGGGCTTGCTTTGTTATGACTGAAGTACCTTTCTCTGGTTTCCCCCAGTATCCAAAGCCTGGGGTGGCTGGAGGTGGGGAGAGTTATGGACTGTAGGTCCAGTGTTACAGCATTCTAATTGAAGCCCTGAGATATTACCAGAGACAGAAAGAAACAAATGGAGTTCTATTGTATCTGGGAAAGACTATTGGTACTAAAATCAATGGTAACACAGGACACTTAATTTATCCATGTTATACTTGGGAAGAGTCTTAAGTCTTAAAGTGCTTTTCATTTGCAAGGTTATTTCAGAATTGTACAGTTAGCCTTTAGTGATAGATACTGCCAATATTTAATTATTTCTTGAGAAATTAAGTATTTTTAAATAATATTCGTCCACATGGGTTTCTTGGTCTGCAGGCAAGATGATTTTTTGAGGCATGGTAATTGAATTATGCTGTCTTGGTTGGTACCTTGTAAGTTATTTTCCTCAGGGATTAGTTAAAATCTGTTGGTAGTTGAAGTAGTATAGTGGTGGGAAGTCTTACTCAGTGTGGAAAAATAATAAAATAGATTAGATTATTCCCTATTTCTGTTAATCATTTGGTACGATACAATCTGGGGGAAAAAAATGTACCTCTGAAGCAAGGTATTCTCTCATGAAGTTCTCTCTAAGGCAAAACAAAGTTGAGCAAGGAAATGCTACAGCTTAGAAAATAATATACCCCCCAACTTAAATGTTTTAGCTGTATTATATATGAAATACGCAATAAAGTAAAGTACAGAAACTTAAATTTAATTGAACAAATCACAAAATCTAGACTAAGGGATATTTCTGGTATAACGAGTGGTAATTATTTTCTCAAGCTATATTTGAGGAACATGGGAGAAATGATTTTTGACAATGATCTAGGTGGAGAAAATGAAGGCTTCTTTTGAAATTGGTGAAGCTTGGTATTCATGTCATGCCTCTGTGTAGCAAAAGTACAATGTAAAACAGTTAGAACCAAACAAGAAAAAGAAAATTTAGCCTTTTGTAATTGTCATTAATGCTGACTGTCAGAAATGTATTCCCCCCTACCCCCCGTTTTCTTAGTATGGATGTGACTGTGGTAAAGAAAACTTGTAATTTTATGAAATAGACTTTTTTCAAGACTGCCAACCCAGGCAGTGAAAGTGATAAATCATTAGAAATGAGAAACAGAAAAGGATCCATTAGACGACTCTGTCTGCTTGTCACTGTAGGCTTGTTTCATTTGGTTTTCAATAGCAATTGTTTTGCTAAGGTTACAAAAGAGTGCATATTGTTTTTAAGGTATTTTAAAATTTGATATTTGGAATGAATCTTTCGCAGCTCAGAATTTGATTAAAACTGGCTTTTGCAAGTCATCAACAAAGTTCTTTTGTCTGCTTCACATTGTTGTCTTGAAGACAAAAAAAGTACTTTTGAGAAGTGTCTTTTTTTTAATAGTACTACAGCAAAAATACTTTTTTGAAACATAATCATAGATATGATGTTGTCCTCAGCTAGAATCTTTTATTTGAAATAGAATTTAATAAGAACATATTACCTACAGCTCAAATTTATTGCCTATATGGTTCAAATTCCTGATGTCCTTGTATGCCTTTAACATAGCTGTGCACATGTACACATATGCCCATATAGCTATTGAAGAGATTTGCTCAGCACGTTTGCACTTTACAGACAAAAGATAAATTTTATTTCTGTCAGCTAATAATTGTCAATGGACACTGACTTTTAATAAATTTAGGCAGAGGGTAAATTTGTACAAAGAGATTAAATCCATGGCAAAATTTCTGGATTCCCTTAAGCTGATTTCACTATTTAATTTTGCTCCTTACATACATTCAAACAAGATGAGAAGAGCTATCTAAATGCTTATTACATGCTCTGGTGAGAAAGGTGTTCCTCAAAATATCACCGTAAAAATGAATTTAAGGTGATCCAACTTGTGAGAAAGGTAGAGATGGTTAAACTCAGTGTGGATATTTATCAGATATTAATTAGCCTGATCAATTTTTTTCTTTTTTTCCCCACTGTCTACTGATAATTATTCACTAACAGGAAGATTGTTGTCTTATATCTGATACTTCTGCCATTTATTCCTCCCTTTCTTTTTTGACTTCACAGTAGGAGGAAATTAAATTTAATAGTCAAATACAATGTGCATAAGTAAAAATAATTTTAAATGGTAGGTTTTGTTTACACAAGAAACGAGCTATTTCCAGGCTGTTTTGTTTCTCAGTGCTTTCACTTCCTTTCCAGTTAGTTTTAAAGTTTTGGTGCTTCTCAGATGATTGGACTATTGTTCTTTTGAAAATGGATAATTTATGTATTAAAAAGAACACTTTCAGGTTTTGTTGTGTTGTTGGAGAAGTTGGACCCTTCAGATTCTTCTGAAATAGATGATGGAGAGCTGAGATGCTGTAGGTGGTGGAGAGAACCTGTATAATTCAAGTACTGAAGCACAGGATGCAGGCAAGACAAAATGGTTATGGTGTTATGTTAACAAACTAGTAGAGTTTCTGTCCAGCATCTTTCAGAGGCTTTGTACTGTGATTTTCAGGACTGTTGGTTTCATGAGGTAGGTGACTCTGCAGGTGGTTCTGTGTTGATGCCTGAGTCTCCAGAGTTTACCAGCTGATGCCATGGGAAAATATTTAATCTGAAGGCATCATAACTGTGAACTGCTGTACCTGAGTAAATACTGCGGGACCCAACATGGTTCTAAAGTTGTCTCTGTGATGTTGCTGTGTCAAGCTTTTGCTGCAAGGAGCGATCAATCAAAAAATGTAGATCTCGGGTAACTGACTTGACCCTATGTGAGAAACCAGCTTTTCTCATAGATGGCTCTTCTTAGGACAAGGATGTGTCTGAGAGTATTTCTCTGATATGATTAGATTAACAGGGTGAATTAGCCATTTAAGATGAAGCAGTAGGGACAAGTGAGGTGGGTTTTTTTTTCTTGCTTGATATTGTTTCATGACTTTTTTTTTAAACACATGAGTCTCAACAGAAGCATTGTTGTGTTTTTCACTCTTCCATCCACAGTAGTTTGCTATGATTTAGGTTTTTAATTTGTATTTACTATATTTATAATATATATAATCTGTCTAGCATGTACATCCCTGCTTCATGTCATTATCTTAATTTTCCAAACTTCAGACATCCAGTTAAGAGAGATGCTGTGCTCAAGAGCTTAAAAAGTTGCAGTTTATTTCCAGAAATGTAACTTTTTTCTTAAGATTCTAGCAAGTTCATCTTTGTGAAGGAAAGCAAGAAATCAAGGTGGAATGTGAATAGATGGTTTATTTTTATAGGTGCTGGGGGAGGGGAAGATGAAGAATACAGTTACTTGATGCCGCTACTCATCTTTTTATTTTAATTACATATATTCAAGAACAAACCCATATAAAGATTTGTGAGTATTTGTTGCTTCTCAGATGATTGGACCGTTGTTCTTTTAAAAATGGATAACTATTTTATATATTAAAAAGAACACTTTCAGGTCTTGTTGCATTGTTGGACAAGTGGGACCCTCGCTTGTTGGATCATCCCTTGTTTGTTGCTAGTTGGATCATCTTAAATTCATTTTTCCGGTGATTTTTTGAGGAACACCTTTCTCACCAAAGCATGTAATAAGCATCTAGATAGCTTTTCCCATCTTGCTTGAATGGATGTGAGGAGCAAAATTTGTGCACATATTTCCCATATAAAGGTTGAATATGTGCCTGAGATGAGATTGAGAAAATCAAACTGATCAGCTGTGCAAAGGAGGACCTATACTCTCATGTTTTGGTGTTTATTTTTTTATGTTGCAGTCATTTTTACATGCATTTGCTCCTTACGTAGTTAATTTTGGATAGTCTAAGAGTTCTTTCCTGGCTAGATTGTGTGACTGTGGGAAAAGATGAAGTATTAAAGCTTCCAGAGAACTTAAGAGCCCGGCACATGTTTTCTGTCTTTATTAATACCCTGTATTTATTGTCTATTTTGGAGGATGTAGAGATGAATGAAGCAAACTAGATTATTCTGTTTCTTTTCATTGTTGTTGATTAAACAGGGAAACTTGAAAAACTTGTTTTGACTTCAATCCTATATTTTTTCCCTTTTTTTTGTTAGAATTAAACTTAAGATCAATATGGGTAGCTGACTTGAGCAGAAACTGTTCTGACCTACTTTGATGAAGTAAGAGTACTGGTAAATGCATTTATGGTCCTTGTGTTTTGCTAGCAGAGATAGGATTGTCCAGAGCAGTGTAAAAGAACAAGATTGTTGATACTTGTTAGCTTAAACAGAAGTAACATGTGTTTTTGTGTAGAACTTATAGTTGACAGAAATAAATAGGCCAGTGGGTTGTGTAGGTAAGTAGTATATTTCCCTCTTGAGATTGTTAAAGGGTAGCTCCAGTGTGTTGTATGATACAGGAATCTGCTGATAAACCTCACCAAAGCATCAGCGATAGTGAAACAATAGTNATTAAGGCAGTACTTTTTCAAAGGCAACAATCAGTATAGACAGTGTGCTGTTTAATCTTTCTCAGTTTAATTGTTTTTATTGGTTCTTGTTTTGTCTGCTTGTATTTTCAAAATGTATACATGCTAAATGGGGAAACAAAATAATTGAGTATAAATATTTTTCATAGGTATTTTTGAGCTGACTTCTTTCATCGAATACTGAGAGTGGTAGAATCATGGATATGTACGCCAGAGCTCAGAGCAATCGAATGAAACCAAGAATATCTGTGAAAAAGGTAATTATCTGTATTTAAAAAAAATAATCAGAGCTTTTTGATCTTTATCATAACAGTCTAATAATGAACCAAGTGAATTAGTAGGTTTAGTTGGGGGTTTTTGGGGTGTTTTTTTTTTTTTTCTTTGTATGTTTTAATTTTGGTTGTCTAATGTTTCAAGGAGGCAAAGAAGCTGCCTTTGCTTTACGCTTTGGCATATTTAGCATAGTTGAACTGGGAGAAAGAATAATTTAAGGAAGGGGTGCATGTTTTTGCTTTTTGTTTTTGCCTTTTGTTTTAAGGTGATAAGATGAAATCATGATGTATTTATTTTCTAAAATTTACCTTGCTTATTGGAGTACAACTTTTATTTTGAGCACAGGTTTTTCAAGTCTGTATGTAATAAATTACAATATAAATATGTAGCGTTCATTGAAAACTGTTCTGTGAAGTCAGTGTTAGGGCTTACTGTAGTATCTTTATCTTTAGATCTTGGTTTCTTGGTTGGTTTATCCTTGTGTTTACATGGACTTGGTGCTTTAGTGAAAAAGAAAACGTGCCTAGCACTTACAAAAGATATTAGTGTGTTTTTTTCAACATTATTTATTTATTTATTTATTTATTCTTTTAAATTTTGTCACTTTAGCTTGGAGAATATACTGTTCCTGAAATTTTCTTGCAACTTCTATAAGCACTTACTCAAATGAAAGTTGCAGTTTATCCTGAAGGAACAAATTTATTTATCCAATCATATTTCTCAAAGTAGTTGAATCCAGTTGAGTATTTTTCCAGGTCTTTCCTGGCTATGAATAAGTTATTCACCTACAAGCATATGCAATGCTTAAGAGGAGAAACTGAGCAAGGATATATCTTGTCACATGAAAATGCATTGTTTTATTCCATAAGCAGATTTTGGAATCTTAAGGAATCAGTGTCAGTGGTATAGGTCCTGTAGAAACTGCTCAAAAGCCAAGGTAAGCATTATGGGACTAACAGACAGACAATCAGTTATTCCATGTCCTCATACGGAATGTTAACTGCCATACATTAAGCAGTTTGTAATTATGGGTGATATTCTTTCACCTTAAGACACACGGTATAAAAACTTTTATTTTACTAGTTTATGAGAAATCTACGGCTCAAATAGAGTTGTTTAACTACAGTCAAGTCATTTAGCATTCTTAACATGGACTGGATTCTAGAGGACTTCTTTAGTCTGCCCTTTTTTTGTTTTTGCTCTTCAATGTAAACAAACAAACAAAAAAAACCCCAAAAAACCCAACCCCTCCCCCCCCCAGGTTTTTAGACCTTTGGGTTGTGGAAGCATCTTTCTAATAATGACAGTGACCAGTGATTCCTCACTCATTCCACTGGATGCCTGAAATACTAGCTCTGTGGACCGCTCCATTAATTGCCATTGAACATTCTGGACTCTGTGGTTCTAGGAGTGTGAATTCCATTTTTACAAAATGACTTGAAAATATTCAGTCTCTTTAAATCTTATGGCACATGAGATCCAGAAGAACTTTTGTTACTGAAGAGCGGGGTAAGCGTCACTCTCCAGCACTAGACTTGATTTCTCTGCAGATCGTGGCATCTCAGAGGTTTGTGGGTTGTTTGAAATATTAGAAAACAGTTGTTTAAAATACTTCATGAGACCGATTAGAGCAGAATTTCCTGTAGTGTAATGTGAAGGGTCCATAGATAATGTCGTCTTGATTTGCTGACCACAAAGGGGATAGTGCAAAGCTTTGAATTGTTCATTTCAGCTAGAGGGATGGCAAGGATTTTAATTGATCAGGTCTGTCTTGCTCTGCGCACAGTTGAGGATATTTGTGTTTTT
>VZTO01018844.1:0-45807 GCA_013400615.1 Syrrhaptes paradoxus
CCTTATTCGTGAGAATAAGGTTTCCTAATAGGATGTTTGATTTTGAGCAGCTATATGATAATTTGTGATCTATCATAACTCTGTTACCCTTATCTGGAAAATTGGTGCTTATTGCATTATTCCCCCATCTTGTTGATTTCTTTTTTTTGTTGAGTTTTTCTGTTATCATATTCCATGTTTCTATTTGATAAACAGCATTTGGATTTTCTTCCTAAATTTTGTTTTGCTTTGTTATCTACAGAAAAACATAAGCAGACCGCTAAATATACATATTCATGCATTTGCATGTGCTGGTTCATTTAAAATGCTGCCTTGTATCTGGTGATACTTATTACAAATGGGAATGTTAAGAAAAATATGTAGGAGCAGAGGGAAAAAACAGTTTGGGAAACTGAGAGGAAGAGTGAGCCAGTAGAGTCTTTGAGTTTCATGTATGACAATATTCTCCCATAGGCAGGAGGCTGGAGAAAGTGCAGATGCTCCACCATCTCTCCTCATCTGGGTAACTGTTAAAGAAATTTGGGGAGCTAACTCAGTTCACCTGCTCTTTGGTAGGTGTCAAGAGGCACAGAAAAGTGAGAGTAATAAGAAATAGCAGGTTACTTGCTCTTGGTACAAGGAATTGATATACAATTTCCATAAAAGATATCCATCTTTATTACTGAGCTATTGGTCTGAAACTTCTTTGCGGTGTAAATCATTCTGAGGTATTATGAGAAGAGTGAGAGCTATATCTTTTTTCCCGAAGCATGTTGTGCTGCTTTTCATTTACTAAGTTACTAATGTTCAAGAGACAAGAATAATGGTAGGTGACTATTTTTGAAGGGCTATGTGCAGAGATAATTCTCCCCAGCATGATACCAGTGGTGTCCGTTGGGAGGGAACTCCTGCTTTGCTTAGATGTTATGCCTGGCATTTGACTATTCTTGTTCCAAAATAGGAAAGCCAAATAAAGTTGGATTCCTAAATCCTTCATCTCCCCTGAGCAAAGCAGTATTTACAAGGACAAAAATAGATTTAGCATCCTATCACCAGCCCTTTAATGCATATTTTAAGTACTAGGAGCTCTTCTGGGGGCAAGGAGTAGGGAGGGTTGTAGTTGTGTATAAATAAGGTGCCTGGGCTGTAAATAACAGAAGAGATCAGAGGTGGAAAATCATGCTTTTTGCATATCCTGTCACTAGACCTTTAAAATTCCTTCAAAGTATGATTATAAAAAACTGTTGCTTTCATTCTCTTTTTCATTTAGGGAATTTTAACATGGACTGTTTAATTGAGATCAGGTTGCCAGTGGTACAAGTATGCCTTTTAATTATATACTACCACTTCTAGATGACCTTGAAATTTATTGACATAGAATTACCAGTCCTTGGCTTTTTTCCTCTTTTGCATTTTTGCAACACTGTGAAATTTTTCCTGCTCTAGACAGACCCACCTGGCATCTCATCCATGACCACAAATCAATTAAATGGTCTTGCCAGGGTTGCAGAATTTTACAGATAGAAATCCAACTGTTGTCATTTACAGCAGGCTGTCGAGAAATCTTTTTAAAATGTGATACACCTCCCTTTTGGGAGACAGGCCAGCCTGTGTGACAAACTGAGAGCTGAAAAATCATTGTTATTGAGGAAAGGAACCTGGGTGAATAGTGTGGATGTGTTTATGTGTGAGACAGTGGTGGAAAAATTTCAACTGAACAGCTCTACATATCACCAAAAAAGGATTTCTGGAAATAATTTAGATTTTTAAAAGTTCTTCACTTGTGTTTGAAATGAATTTGAAACTTGAAAATGTTACATATTATCTGGTGGGGAAAAAAAAAAAAGCTCAAGAACAATGAAGACAATGCTGTCATTCTGTTTTTAAGCACAGAACATTTGCAATCTGGGGGGCTAATGTCTGTCTGACTGAGGGCAAGGGCCAAAACCTCTGAGTTTGGCATCATGGTGAGTTTTTTCACCCAGAACTATGGACTTCCTTTTCTTTAGGACCTTTTCCATTTTGTATAAATGTAAGTTTGAGCTGGACTTTCAGGGACCACAACGCAGCTTCTTATGCTGTGGGTTTGAATTTAATCTTGAACCTCAGAAGCCTTTTCTTATAAAATTTTCATGAAAATTGAGGAGGAAAGTATCTGTTTCAACCAAGTAATATTTTTTCTATTGAAAATCCATTTTTTTTGTATAATCCCTCACCGTTTTTATTCGTCTACTACAGAAGTGGAACTGATACCCTTTGTTGTTAAAAAACTCCATCCTGTAATCCAAAGCACGTATGCAAATATTTCCCAGAATCAAGCAAAGAACAGCAAAACTCCTCAAAAGAGAGATGCCAGAAGTTCTTGAAAACACATCAAATATGTGATAATCTATATCAGGGGAATTTGTGTAAAATCATTTTAATGATAACTGTAGTATTTTCAGAAATTAAGCTTTATAAAAATCAAAAGCAATGGGGTAATGTTAATTTGCTTGGATTTGAAAGGAACTGAGTAAAACAAATGTGAGAAGTGTTATTGACTTTGTTTGCTGCTTCTAATTAGTATAAGCCCCAAATTTCCAATAATAATCTGGGCTCCTTCCTTCATTGCAGCAGTTGATGCTGTGCTGTTTTCGTAGCTATTGCTAATGCATATGGCATGTTTTGACATATAGTGTGCCTTCATTGCCCAATGAGATGTCGTTTAAGAGGGAATTACCAAAGGCTAGGAACTAACGTAGGCTCCTGGCCAGCAGTTGTTAGTAGAGGAGGGAATAGAAACTTCTCAAGTGACAAATACTAAAATGGGTGAAACAAATGCTTTCAGAGAAGGGTTGGATGGGAATGTTCTTGTGTGGAAGAATCAAGTGACAGAAATATACATATATACTTCTTTGGAGAAGAGTGCTGGGAGCAGAGTCTTGGAGGGTTTTGACAATTAAAACAGAGATCGTGACTGGAAGCAGTAACCACATCCCCCAGCTGCTCGTTCCCTAGAAGGGAATTTGCTAAGACTGGCAGCAGAGCAGCCTGAGCAGAGGGTTTGCATCTTTTCACTCACTCTGCCTCTCAGATCTCTGTGCCCTCAGGGACTGATGCAGGGCTCGTTCACTTGGTTTAGTCTTCCTCAAAGTTTCCTCCTCCCCTGACAGTTTCTAACAAGTTTCTGGTGGCACCCAGCAGTGATTGTTGTTTTGATATGGTGATAGTTCATGCTGCACGCTAGATCACTCTGAATAATTTCTGCCTGTTAACTTCTGTGTACTCCCACTGTAATAAGCACTTCTTAATGGAGTTGTTAAATAAACCTGTAAAATTCCTTGTATAACATTTTAGGACTGCTTCCTCTGGACCTTCAGAAAGCTAAAAACTCTAGTTATAGGTTACAGTATGGGGAAAAGCACCTGTTTGAAGTCTAGAAAGCCTTGCTTTAGCATATGGAAATAATTAAAACAAAAGTAACATTTAAAGCATTTTTTTTTCTTAAGCAAAGATTATGTACTGAGAGCACTCTAATATTGCAGAGGGCAACTGCCACAATCAAGCCAAAGTCTGTCCTTCCTTCCCAAGGATAAGGAAAGAATTGTCTTCAATTAGATAAATGTTTCAGAGTTGTCTGTTTTAAATAACATTTTTTGTCACTTAGATTATGTTTTCCTTAGGCCTTTGATAATTTTTCTGTAGTTAGCATGTGTAGCTGTGCACATATGTGACTTCTGACCAAACCAAGTCTTCTCAAAAAATACTGCTTAATTGTTGGTGAAAACATGCAATATTGGGGCTTTTATGGACCACAAAGCTGACTCCTGGTCTTTATTTAAAAAACAGAAAAAAAACCAAACCCCCAAACCCCTCACAAACACAAACAAACAAACAAAAAAGAGGAAGGGGTGGGAGGAAGGGTTCATTTCGGAACCATTGGGAGTTTTGACATTTGAAACTTTTTCCTATCTCTTTTTTTAAATTAAGCTCAAAATATTCATCAGTTTTGAGCCAAATACAGAAGCGGTTGGAGATATCCAAGCCTGCGTACAAGTCTGCTTGTAAACTCACCTATTGTAATCCCTCTTGCCAGTTCTCAGCCTTTCTGCAAGGTGTTGAGATGCATTTGTGCTACATTACTTGGTGCTGTTGTGCTGTCTTTTGGGCTTTTTCCTCGAAGGGAGAAGCTGCTGAAGTAATGGGAGAGGAAGTGCATCAGGGAAGCCAAATGCAGCGACTTTGCTTTGGTAAACCTTCATTATTCTTGAAGAAACTGTGTGGGGGAAGCACCTGGCTTTGTGTGGGGAGAATGATAGGGATAAAGCACCTCAGCACAAGGCTTCTGGTTTTGCAGGGGTCTCTTCACAGCCCTGTGCTGTGAATCACCAGGCAGTGTGACAAGTTGAGGCTGTTCCTCATGTCTCTTCATGTGGCCAGCTCCACCCTGGCCTGGGCTCACACAGGGGCCGGGGAGTTGTGTCCAGCATTTGTTGGGCTTTGCTATGGCAGTGACAAGATTTACAAAAAGCTCTTCTGCACTTTCCTTTGGAGCCATGTGGGTTGTGCAGCCTCCCCAGGGTCTCGCTGTAGCTCTGTAGCTCAGTGTGCTCGGGGCTGGCTGGTGGGGGAGCTTCCCGCTGCGCTGGGGGGTCAGGCAGGAGAGTGGGCCTTCTGGCTAAGGGTGGTAAGGTGAGAAATGTAACTATGTGGCCTCCTTTTGCTGGAGTAACTAATAGTTATACATGAATATGCACAGGGATGGTCCTGGCTTCCTCTTACAGATTTTTTTTTTTATCTGATTTTGGGGTTTTTTTATGCTACAATTAATGATTCTAATCCAGTTCCCAGTGAGATGGACTATTAGATTGAGTTCTGACATCTGAAAATAAGACTAAGCCCCTGTAATATTTATGGCAGTGCAGAATAATGAAGGCATAACAGACTACCAGGCTGCAAATCAGGGAGATCGGGCAATACTTGGATCTGGAGGTCTGGCCTTTTTATGTGACACTGGCAGAAATATGGATTGCCTTTGGCTACTTGAGTGTAGGCTTCCAATTGCAACTTTACTGATTTGTCATGGTTCCCCCTTGCTGTTTGAAAACAAATTTGGAAGCCTACCTTACTCCTGAAAACCAAAACCAAATTTCTTATGAGAAATAAGGATAAGATTTTAAACATATGTAATACAATGAACGAGTTTTCCAAAGCCCAGAAAGCCCTATTTGTAGACAATTCCTTTGTTCTTTCAAAGAGCCTGGCCTCAGGTCTGGCTGGAAAATGCATACAGAAAATCCTAGTGATGACTTAAAGTATGTTTTGCTCCCAATTGCTGTGCAAAAGGCCCCCATACGTAACCACAGTGCATCCGAGGAGTAGCCCCAAAGTTTGTATGGGTACAGGTAAATACACAGTGATATTCTTCAGCTCATGAGCAGAAATCTGTCTATGCCCAGACCATCTCGCTGGAGAGCCTTTCCTTATAATAATGAAACACAGGAGAAAGCCCAGCTATTTAAATCCCAAATATTTGGCACCTCCAGTCTCAGTGCTGCTCCTCCACAGCCACGCTGGCTTTTAACTTCCTCTTTTTATTAAACTATTAAACCGGGGATTTATATTACTCCCAGTTTAGCACTTCTAATAAAAAGTTACAGTTAAAAACCTCTGTGGGCACTGAAACTTGCAGCTGTGATTGCTCCTGATGGAAATAAAGACAAACTCAGCTTTCAAAGCTTGCCTCTGTCAGGCGGTGGCTCCAAACCAGAGGGAGCTGGGTGGGAGAGCCGCTGGGAAGGAATTACAGCGGCAGGAGGAGAAAGGAGAGAAGGTGGCAGCAGAAAAGTATTAATTATGTGTTTGTGGTGCAGCTGTAGTTACAGTATGAGAATATCTCAAAGTTTGGAAATAATCAAAAGCTACTCACTGCTTTAATACAGTACTTATTTAAACATAACAACAGTATTCGGTAGTGGTAGCTTGAGCTTCCTTGGAGCCTTTGAATAATTTTATAACTAATGTAAAGTTCTGTGGCATGCAGGGATATTGACTAGAAAAACTGTAGCAGCAGTGTGAGGTAGCATGTTGCTACAGATCCTGGAAAGTGGGTATTTGAGACTGTTACTAGCTGTAAAGGACAACTTGACCTTTTGCACTGGGGAACCAAAGCCACAACAAAAGAAATTTCAATATGAAGAAACTTTTTATATATCCAGCTTCCTAAACTGATGTAATTATATTTTTTGTTAAAAATAATTATATTTGTTAAAAATATTTAAAAATATATTTGTTATAAAAATACTAAAAAGTGCAATAATATATTTTTAATTGTTTCTGCCAGAAAGAAATTATTTAATTAGAAAAAACACTGAGATGGAAACTCTGATATAATGATCTGAAGTTTTTTTTGTCTTAAGTCAGACTCTTTCACAGTCCCTTTTTACTTCTGTAGGTAGAATATGTGGGAGGAAGATAGAACCATATTTTCAATTACTAAAGTTGAATTCAAAGCTACCTGCCCGGGCTGCAGGAGTCAGTCCTGGAATGAAAGGAATATTACAGGTATGAACTGTGTCTCCTGCAGAGCCTTGGAAATCTCCAGGAACACTGCTCTCTCCTGCTATGGCTGCCTTTCCCTCTGCCTAAGAAACGAGGCTGCTTCCCTAGAGGGAGGTTATATGGCTTGTGATTTACTTTGTGTTTTGTTCCAAAACAGAAAATGGATCTGTAGACCTCTGAAACAAAAAGCATAATAGCATAACACTGCCCACTCTTTTGTTATATATTTGATGACCAGAGCTGTAACAACTGAGCAGTTGATCAGGTGTCTCATAGTTTACAAAGCACCGCTGAAGGTTTGAGGAGGAAATATTCTCTCATTGAAGACAAAACTGCCTTTGCTGCCGGAGCTGTATTTCATACTTATGATCTGGTGGTGCACTCAGTTATGTCAGAGAACAGGTCAGATCATCCAGGTCCATTTTCAGAAAAGCTCCTCCAATGGCACCTTTCAGCAATGTGACTGACTTAAATTTAGCTCCACTGATTTTTCTGAAGTTTTCTTGAATATTAGAGTGCTGAAACTGGATTATAAACTGGGGGGGGGGGGGAGGTGGTTCTTGAGTCTGAATACCCTTTGGTGCTGTCTGCCTTTCCCCAGTTCTACCATCTCTTTTCCATATCATGTGAACACGAGGCAGTTTTTTAACCAATTGAGAACATGGGGCCACTTGGGACGCCCCTTAGGACAGCAGATTTTAAGTGATGGCAAGTATCGCCTTCCAGCAGTAATGGGCATCTGCGGCAGTTTAGGATATGACTGCTCCCAGCTCCTGCTCTCCTGGAGACTACCACTGCTGCACCTGGGGACAGGAATAAGGGGAAGGCCACCACACTGTCCCCATTCAGTCCTGTGCTTTGATGCATACCTGTTCTGTCAGTGGTGTGTGCTGAGGCATTTCTCAGACTCAGTTGATATTTGTGTTTCTCTCTGTGAATCTCCATCCATTTTGAAAAACTTGTGTTAGCTGGTGTTCAGGAGAGAGGCATATCAGTTAAAAAGAGATGTTTTATGGCACTGCCATTCCATCAGTGGTCCTGATCTACATCACAGACTGGTCAGTTTTTCAAAAGGGAGAAAAAGGTGTATTTCTGTGGCCAGAGTTTAGATATACAGCGGTATGGCTGGCTGACTTAGGAAGGGTGACTCAAGCATGCTTCTGGGGAGTGAGGAAAACAGGATTGCAATGAATGAGAACAGTGTAGAAGTGAACAAATATTGTGATGGGACCCAGTGAAAAGTTAAAGAAAAATATTCTGATGTAGAGAACGGGAGAGAGGACTGTGCCTTTATGATTGCACTAATCAACCATCCTGACTGTTTATATTTCTCCAGGGCTGGAATCGGGGCGGGGGGGAACACGACTGTTTCTTATGAATGTTTAATATATATATATTGTAAATGTTTAATTAACTCAGTGAATTAGGGAGACTTGCAATGAACAGATGAAATATTAGATGCTGTGGAGTGAAGACAAGCATTTAAATTAAGAAACCAGCATGATAAGACTGCACAAGCTGAGTCCAAGCACCCTTGATCTAGAGATTTAATGGATGGAAGGGAAGACAAGCGGGTATATATAAAAAGATCCTATTAGTGCCCTGGGGCTATCTGAAGAAAAAGGACTTTTCAGTGTGAGAAATTAATTTGAAAATGTTTACTTTTTATCCAGATATTTTATGATGAACCCTATGGCAAAGTACAGAAAGAATAAGAGATAAAAATAAAAGTAGGAAAGGAAGATACAATGTATTTTAGAGGCTCTTTTCCTGGACTTTTTCACGTTCCTGTACAGCATAGCTTTCTGCCTTTTGTAAAGGGAGATCAAAGCTGTAGGAGAAGCATAATCTAACGAAAGGCATCTGGGCCTTGGGATGAAAGGAATAAGTGTCTGAAAAAGGATGACAAGTGTATAGTTATTCCTTCTGTCAGATGTAACACGAAATTGGAGAAACAAGAACACAACCTGCACCAATCTGCCTCTCTTACACCATCAGGAGTGGAGATCTGAAGCAATGGGAGGACACACAGAGATTGTTAAACTCATAGGGGAATAAAAATGCTGCTGTTGTACAACTGAAAGAAAATGGCCACAGGTTTTCAATATGTGTACTATTTAAGAATGAATGCGATCAAGTTTTTGATTGAAAATGAACTGAACTGCAATCAGAGAATGATTCATGGAAGGCAAAAAGCTTTTCATTTTTTTTTCCTGATTTAAAACATAGATTTTTGTTATTAATGTTGATTTATAGGGCTGCCATATCAAAATGTTTCTAAGCTTAAGTAATAGGCAGCAAGGTTTCTGAAAGGTCATTTTCAAAAAGCCGGGATTGATGTGTGTCATTTTTAAATAGTGCTGCTATATCATTAAAGCTGCAATTTTTAGGAAGTGTTAGTTTTTACTGTATAAATAGCATAGGCACTATCATAAGAGCTGTCCAGGTCCCTGGACCATGCTGCCAGTCTCTAGCAGCAGGCAAATACTTCTTTTAGAAACTCAGAAATTCCCAGTGTTGAGAATAATTATGGATATGTGTATTCTGATTCCCAGCAGAAAATCAATGTTTTACAGTAATGTCACTTCACCTTTTACCCAAGATTAAAACCCCCTTTTACACAAGATGAAAAGGAAAGTAGTTCATGACCTGCCTTGTGACCCACAAGCTTAGCTCTGCCTGTAAAACCGTGGTCTCTTGGTCTCATTGTCACCCTTCAGCACAGAGGTCCCTGCCAACTTTGTGTACCTCGGCATTCTTTCTTCTGGGTTTGTTTTTCTTAACAAGAAAAGATGAATGGAAGGTCATCTTCCTCCCTTCAGCTCCATGTGTGCCTGTACATAATTTACCGTGTGCTCTGTTCTTTACTTCTCTGGAGTGCTTCATGTTCTCTCCATCTTCCTTCCTTTCCTTCTCTCTCCTTCCTTGACTGGTATTATTTTCATCTGTGCTTGAAACCCTTCACTTTCTCAATCTGTCTTGTGTGGTAGAGACTAGGACTCAATGATCAAGGTGGAGAGAAGCCTTCAGCCCCTGCAGTGGCCCAGGTGCATTTCGTATCACTTCCTAATCTGTTATTGAAACTGCTTAATATTTCTCTGTGCATATTGGGCACTGCATCACTGTGCAGCAGTGTCCTGATGGCCCCGGTCATAGCAGTGCCATTTCTACCAAGCTGCATTCTTTTAGAACCAACAGTATTCAGGAATGCTGGAATTCCAGCTCAGTCTCCTGATTAATTCACTCTCCTTCTGTTGCTCACTTTTCTGTGTTCATGTTCTACAAATGTTCTAGTAAATGATGGGATGCTTACTGAAATTTTATAGAATATTTCCAGAAAGTCATCTTCTCAGGTTATAACTATCAAATCTTGTGCTCTTTATTTGTCCAGTAGATTTCTGAGAAATCTTAAAACAACATCCTAGTTTGTTTTGAATTTAAAACAAATATAAGGAAAAGTCTGTTCCTGGGAAACATGCAAATGGAAAGTAACGGCATCTGATAAATAGGTTATATTGAAATATTTGCACAAACACTTCTCTGGAGGCTGGGTGCAATTCATTCATGGGCACACAGAACAAAGACACGACACTAACTTGTGACTTGACTTTCAGATATTCCCTTGGAGATTCCTACCAAAATATTTAACTTATTCAAGCAGAAGTAAAGGAGATTGTGGAGAGTTTGAAACAGCAATTTTACTTCTCCTGTTTTCTAGGCTGACATCTTTATTCCTTTCCCTCTGGTCTCTAGTCTCCCATTTGACCAATTAAGCACATCAGACTGAAAAGATGGAATGGCCGTATGAGTGCCTCAAGCCCAGCTGAGCTGTTTGTGCATCACTCTTCCATCCTGGCAGGAGAAGAACTAGAAAAATCCTGTCTCCAGCATGCACAGTGTCCTAGTTCTGCTGCCATTGTATAGGTAATGCTCCAGGCCTGCCTGACATTAGAGCAGATTGCTGCCAGGCTCTGATTGCATGCTAGCCTACAACTTTTTACTAGCTTTAATAGCACACATTAGCAGTAATTGTTATGTGCATTCCCAAATAACTCTTTAAAGGGAAAGTGCAGATATGTTCCAAGTCAACAATAAAAATACTTTTTCAGTCAAGGAAAAAATCCTAGTTAAGTACAATAATGAAAATGGTAAAGTTGCTTTGGGAACAATAGGTCTCATCATAGCCTGTATAGGGCTGAACAGGGTGTGCTGGAGTATCCCTGTACAATTATTTAGTCTCTTCACTTGTCATAACTAAGAAGTCTGGAAAGTACCATCCACCGTGTGCTGTTGTCCCCCACAGCAAGTGGCAGAGAGTGTGTGATTGTGTTTATGCATAGATGTATACCGGGAATTTCATTTTTATTTTTTTTTAGAGAAGGGGAAGGCATTTCCTAGCAACATAAATACTGATGATGGGGTATTATAAAAAACACTACAGCTGGATTAAGAAAACTGAGTCAGCTGAGTCCTTGCTTGGAATAGAAGAATGCCTGGAAAATTAAGAAACAAAAGTTCTATGTAAGAAAAAACAAAAATCTTTTCTTGTCCCCTATAAAGGTCACCTAATCCTAAGAGTGCAATACTCTTCTATCGACGGCTGACTGTAACTCATTTGTGTTATACAACTCCATCATTTTGATGACCATTTAAAAACTCAGAAGGAATTACTTAACTACATTCCTTTTTTGTTGCACAGTTATCCTTCTTTATTATCTCTGCTCCAGTGTAACCTCTGAATAGTACCTTTTAGCTTGAGATGGTATTTTTCCTTTCTTGCTTTTGTATTTTTCCAGTTTTGTTTTATTCACTTGCTTTGTTCTATGGGATCATGAAAGAGATAAGCTGTTGCTAAGAAGCTGTTCTGTAAACATCTTTGCTGTTTTGGCCTGAAAGATGTTTTGCCTAAAGCATCAGTTAAAGATCTGCTGTATGGTTCCTGTAAGATACTCCTTCCCACACGCACTGGCACAAACGGGTGTCTGAAGAAGTCATGTGCTGAGACCTTCTCTGGTTGGAGACTGTACCTGTCCTGCAGAGAAGTGGCTGTAACCCATAGTCCGTGGAAGGCTGCTGGCTTCCTGTGTGTGGGGCTGCCTTGGGCCAGCCTGCCGGGTGGCCTGCACGCTGTGTGCTCCACACCCCTACCCAGGGCATCCTGCTCAGATAGTTCTTGCCATGTTGTGGCATTATTTATGGTGAAGTTTGCTGTCACTCAGATAACTTTCTTAGGCCTTGTGAAGGTGCCTTTTACAGAGATTTGGTAAACAAATTTCTAAAGTGGGATCTAGTGGGCAACACCATCAAAAGATTTGGTCCCTCAACTGGCAATGTAGAGATATTCTCATTGAACAATGTTTTTGTGGGCTTTGGGGATTGTTTTTTATTTGTTATGTGGGTTTTTTTGTGTTTGTATTTTTTTTTTATTTTTAGAATAGCAATATGGCCTTTTCTTGTAAGTAGCTTTGCTGCTAAATAGCTTTTGTCAAACCCTTGCTAGTCTCACCAGCCTCCTACTTTTCCAGATTTTTTTACAGTACCAAACAGTTTGGGGTTTTCTCCTTTGCTTCCCTTCCCAACTCCTTCTCAGCATTTCCCCATTTCAATATGATAAAATGGACAATAACTAGAAGCCCTCCTCAGATTAAGAGATGTAAAAAAAAAAAAAAAAATTTAAAAAAAGGAAATCATAAAACTGGAAGGTATAATCAAAACCAGAATAACTCTGATTGGGACTCTTTCTCTCTTGAGTAGTTTGACTTACTTTCAGGTATAGCTTTGGCCACCAGAATCAGATCAATGCAGAGCCATTTCAGTTTGGATCTAAATCAGAAATTGGAGATATTGGTCAGATAACCAGGTTACTTGGTCTCTAAGTGAGAGAAAAGTGGCTGAATCTTGGAAGAAAAGGCAAGATGGTCAACATATCCATTTGACCAGTCAAGTGATTTGCTGTGAAACATTTACACTGAAGAAAGTCTTTAATTCATGGTGACAGGTGCAACATGAAATCAATTTTTTTTTCTTACCACATATTTTAAGGAATTGGAAAAACCAGATGTTATAAAACAAACCAAGTGATGTTTTTGTAAACATGACAGACTCAGTCTTGATGAAGGTTTGCCGTAAGGGTGACCAGGAGATCAGCAGGTACTGTTAGATGCTGACAGTGACTGTTGTACAACCCATCAGTTCTAATGTCACTCTCACAGAGTGGCTTCTTTGCAAGTGGTGGGATTTCTTTGACTGATTTTTGACCTTTTTTTCCTCTGCAAACCTGTGCTCTTGCAATGCTGTGGGCTTTGCTATGTTGTATTGTTTAATATGGCTTTGGGTATGATTAAATGGGTATGATACAGGACTCAGAAAATGGAGAAAGGAAAACAGATTCACTGCTCAGAGTACCACTGAGAGTCTTGCACGGACTTGTTTAAATTATCACAGTGTGAGAGGATATGAGGTCTTTAAGATCAGTAATGGCATGAAGAAAAAAAGCTGAGATACATATACGGAAAAAATATCAACGTTACTCAAGAAAAGCCTTGAGGATTTTCCACTGAATTGTCAGGCAACAGCCTTAGAAAAACAGAAAGTCATGGTGAATCAATATGTTTTTTAACACCCTTGTGTGCATCCAAATTTTATCTTAAAAAGCTGCTGTTGTTTAAGGCTGGAAGCCATGAGAATACATTTTCCTGGGTTTATATTCTTTCCTGAATAATTTCTTACAGCAAACAGGCTTCTTGGCTAAGTGGACAGTGCCTGGTGTGGCCATTCTGGTGGTTTTACTCACGTTCTCTGAAGGTACCAAAGCATGGAATCTGAGATAAAGAAGGATGGAGGCTCCGTGGAGATGAATGTCAATCTCTCGCTGAAATCATATGTGGTGGTACGTAGGGCATGCAGCTTTTAGAGAAAAATCTCCGCAGAGGTTATATGATGGTGATACTGGGCCAGGTTCAGAGGCACTGAGACCAGGGAAAGCTTCTGTTGGCCTCAGTCTGGTGCCTTTCGCTTGTATCTTTCTTTACTCAAAATATTTAGTGGCTTAAAAATCATTGTTACAAATAAAATAAAGCTGCTCTTAAAGCAATACATAGTCTTTGACCCTTTCTTTGGCCACAGTTATTTCAGCTTTCATTCAATTCTGCTGAAACTGCCACTTCAATCTTTGGCTTTTGATTTAATAGACCCCTGTCAAAGCCTGCATAAAACTGATTTAAAATAACCATAGAAACACATAATGTATTTTCTCAATCTTTCAGATTGATGTTTTGTTTCTCAGATCTTTATAAAAATTCAATAGAAGGACCTGAAATGCTGCATTTAAATAAAACCAAATCTAAAACAGAAGAGGGGAAAAAAAACCCCAAACCCAGATTGCTGTGTGTGCTATGATCTTATGCATAACAGTTTAGCTAAGACCCGTTCAAGGAGAAACTTCAACAGCTTACCAGGGGCAGTCTCCATAAGCTGTGGCTGCTGTTAGAGCTTGCCATAAATATTCTGCTGTTTTACAACTGGCAACTGTTAAACTTGGCACTAGCCCATGTGAAGTGCTTAGATGAAAAATAAATATTTCTCTTCTCTCCCTTCAGAGGTAATCATGTTAATAAATATCAAGAAGAACAAACAATCAAATCAGTGGTGAGGACTCATTAATAAATATTGCTATCGTGCTTATTTCATTCATAAAGCTGCCAGGTGCTTGGAAACCACACAAGTTTCACTTTTTAACAGCAAATCTACTAAACTGCCGTGGGTCTGTCTTTATGGCACATCTTTATTTATGTTTGCTGAAGTAAAGTGGTTGTCTTTAGCACTTTGAGCAGATGGCCTGGGTTCTCCAGTTCTACTGAGAACTGTATTTGTAACTAACGCAATATCTGTAATATCATTACATGTTATTGTTAATTTTTTTTAAAAGGAAGTGTTCATAAAGAAGTTTCTCAAAGCAAGGACTGACCTTCCTAAATCCTGCCTGCAGAACTTTCTACATCTGAAAACTCTTGCAAATATTTTTACATGTGTTTATCAGCCATCCTTCTACCATATTTTATGGTGTAGCCTTCTGTTTCTCCTCAGTTCTCCTTCCAAGTGTTACACAGATCATGTACTTGCAATATACGTGTTGTAAATCTAATAGTATCAATGATTTCTCTTTGGAAGTTACCTGAGTTAAACAAGATAATTCAGGGAATATGGTGCCTGTGCTTGGTGAAGTGGGATGGAAACTTTTATCTTAATCATTGTTTTCTGTTTATTGTCATTAATTCTGAAGCATTTAGCTGCTCTTGCACATTCTGAATTACATCAGTGCTGCTAGGACTAGTTGCCCATTCCATCCAGTCATCTCCTTCAAAATATTTTTTATGTTTAACATGTTCTTAAAATACATCATGTTTAGTGGCCAAAATATAGAAACTTCTCCGTTCCATCCAGTGCATGAGCCTCATTATGTGAATGTCTTCCTATGAGCACTGAAATTTTGGTACTGGCTGCCTCGGGAGCTGAAAGGAGGAGAATCTCGTTCCAGAAGAGTTCCTGCAGGCAAGGTGAGCGGTATGCTGGATATTTCATCAGAACACCTGTGTCTTATATTTAGCTTTGCCATGAAGCTGCTGGCTGAATGTATGTACAGAAATTGTCACGAGCTAGTTTCCTCTGTTCAGGCCTGCCTCTCAATCTGTATTTTAATCAAGACTTTGTTCATAGTGGCACCTCAAGGAGTTACTCCAAGAAGCCATAGTCCTTCAGTCCCAAAAGTGAAGAATACATTGTTTAACGATTATTTTTAAAAATATATTTTTTTTTCTCTGTCAGGCTGTTGGCTCTCAAGCTAGGGGTGCTATAATTTTTACAGGAGGTCTAGGTGCCTAGCTGCTCTAAACACACATTATTTCTTTGGCTTGAAAAAAGTTCAGCGGCACTCTGTTTTTAAATATCCCTGTAATTTGGGGGAACAGGAGGAAATAAGTGGCTATATTTACCTGTGGAACAGTCCTACCTCAGGTTTCCAAGAGCAAATTTAGTTGTGAGTGTCTGTCCAAAGAGTTAGATAGCTCAGAAGAGGCAGGTTCCCAGCAGATATCAATTATCTCAGCCTCATCCACTTGAGTGGAGCTGCCGGTTTAATGCAGGATTTGCTGCAGGCAGCTGGCAGAGAAATAGGGGATATCAGCAAAGACATTAGTCACTTGTTGCGCAGCAGTTTGTTTGGCACGTGGCCATTTTGCTACAAATTGCCCTCAAAAGCTTTACATCTTCTTGGAGCACTGAGCTATTTAGTGTGTTAAACTTCATGCAGTTTGGTGTAGTAACAGAATTCTTTATGTAGGCAATGTATAACGTTCTAGCTGGCAATGTGCATGTCTGTAGGTATGTATAAAATCAGGAGTCAAGGGCCAAAACAAGAGGAAATTGAGATCTAGTATTAAAATGTCAAGTTTTCAGAATTTTCATTGCAGCCATAGAGGGGTTTTGAAGCTAAGAAGCCATGCAGGGTTAGAGGCTTCTACAACAAAGACACAAAGAGCAAGAGAGATTAGTTTATACTGCCACCAGGTTTCTGCTCTATCACCAATGCCCATCAAATGTCATATAAAAAGTGTTTTCACGGTCTTGTAAATTGAGCATAAGGCTTTGGCTTATGTTTCAACAATTCCAATTTCACATCCTTCTCAAATGCATGAGTCTCCTCACCTGTAATCCATCTGTGCTTTGACTTCAAAAAGTTACCAGATAGGAAATTCCAAATGGAACCTGTCATTAACTGTGGGTACTATGAACTCAGGAAAAGATCATGAGAGAAACAAACAGCAGTTCTCAGTCCTCTTTAATGTAAGAAAGTTCAGGACCTGCTGGCAATTTACACATTGGCTAATAAATCTTCCTCTTGGGACAACTTATTCTTACATTTGATTATATTATTGGGCTTCAGAGAATGGTATCTTCTTCCATGCCGCTGTATCTTCCATTTTGGCTGTTTACAGGAGGACATACATTTACAATTTCACTTTCTCATCAGACATCAGCAGGAGTTTCCATCCAGCTCCATCAGAACAGCCACCCTGGGAAGATCTAATCTCAACTCCTTTTCTTCACAGAGTTTGTTATAGTTGGTCGTACAGTGGGAGTCAGGTTTCCTGGGGAAAAAGGGCAATATCATATTCTTGTGTTTCTCCACTAGTTTTTTTGGTATGGTTAGTGCTCCCTGTTGTAGAGCAGAGTGGGTGCACAACCGTCCCAACCGCGTAGCAGTTCTATCTAGCCTGGCAAGTGAGGCATAAAGCTCATCCTAGAGTAATTGTTTGCAGGCTTTTGCTGTAGGGGTTTCCCTGCTGTCCCTGTTCTTACTATTTTCTATGTCAGGGATTTCTAATCCTTTGCATATTTTGCAATTTTTTTCTGGGCATGTATTTTTGTGTACCTGTCCACAGCTTTCTGTGGAGCTATGATACAAAAACTTTAAAGAGATCACAAAAGATTACTTAGACACTTTGAGGACCCCAACACTCCAATTGTATGAAGTTCACAAGGCTTTTTATGTGCAGAACTGGGGTTTTCTGAATTTCAAAAATATTTGAAAATGCTATCTGGTTAACTTTTTCCATTAGAAACACTAATGCAAAAAATCAGCAGAAAAACAAATATTTGCATTATTTTTAATAAAGAAACCAAGTTTTTCTATTTACAATCTTTGAAAAAACTGATACTTAAGTTCATAAAATAGCAAAACAATTTTTTGTTTGTTTGTTTTTGTTCAGAAACTAAACCAGCAAGTTTGGAAAGGTAAAGTTTATCGAGCAGAAATCTGATACGATCATAAAAATAAGTGTCAAAAGAGTCGTGACATGCACAAAAGAAAAGCCCATCAATAAGGCAGGTCCATACTTAGTTAACCCCACTGAGCCTAGGCCTCTTCTTTATTCCTCTTGAAATCTAGAAAACTTTGCTTAAGGAAGTTTTGGAGAATACCTTTCTGTTTTGCTTCATCCCACAGAGTGTGACATTATATCTCCCCTTCTCATGCCCTCTATCCCCAACTGTAATCTTGTACTTGCTCCTTTCCAACCTTTCCTGGGTATTTGTGTGCTGTACCTCATGTAGACTGCAGTGATGCTCTTAGCTGCCAGACTGCTGATTTACTGTATTTATTTCTGAGTTTAATGGGGCTCAGTTTTGTGCCATGAAACACAAACAGTTGCAGGAGATTTAATTGAAAACATGAACGTATAAACTCAGAAGAAGCCACAAAATGGGATTTACGGAGATAGCTGAAAATAGCCATGGCCATATGGATTTCACTGGGTATGTGCAATATGCTGATACCATCTTTTTTTTTTGCTAGTAATTATCTTCTCTCTATTTTCAAGTCCTCTAATTCTTGTTTTGCATTTAGCATCTCAAAGCCATTCAGGAGAAATATACTTTAGGCATCATTACTACAAAAATTGGTAAACTAGGTGTAAACATTTTATAAGCAACATGCTTGTTCTTAATTTTTGTGGTGGGTTTTGTTGGTTTTTGCTTTGTTTGTTTTGGGGTTTGTGGTATTTTTGGGNGCTGAGTTATTACTGACTGCTTCGTCATGAGTGGGCTACTGTGGGTTTTTTTTTTAATTTCTAGTAGTTGTTTTTATACATGCTGTACAATTGTGATCTTTCTCTTATCTCATAAAGTGTACTTGATGGATTGGGATTCTCCCTGTTGTCTGGATGGAATATCAGCTATCAATAACTTGAAATAGTAATCTGAGCGTCATATTTAAGGAACAGTGTGGTTTAGGGTGATAGTTCTTTTCCTCAACTGACTTCACATTTGAATTTCATGGATTTATAGGAAACAAAGGAAAATGTTGTCCTATATGCTTGTAATAATATTTCAAAAGAAACTTCAGGGAGCTAAACTGAGTGATCTATTGCTGCTTTGAACTAAAGCCACAAGAAGAGGAGCTTCAAGAATCTCTGTAGGATTTCTGCTGTGACTTTCTTCGATGCTGTCGTGAGAAGGCAGACAGCATAATCGATGTATCTACAAGTCCAGGTGAAAAGTATCTTGTTGTGCAAAGCAGCCATTTCCAGCAAGCATTCCAGATGTAGGATAGATGATCATTGTCGAGAATAAGAGAAATGTTAGAAGATCTATTAGCATCCTCATAAAGTCAGGAGAACTGTGAAGTGATCCAGTCCTGCTTTTTGCTTCTCTAGAAGACTTTGCTACAGGCTGTTAGCTCCATGTCAGCAGCACCCTTTGTTTTACAGGCTGTTGTTTTCTGCATCTATCAGAGTTGTCCCTGTGGTTTGCTCTGTGGCATGTTCTATAAATCATACCTTGGCAAGAGGGACGTTGGAGGATTGTTTTCTTTAGAGGTAATAGTGCTTGGCATTGATAGGGCACATCAGAGAATCACACAGAACTGCACTAGGAATAAACTGAGCTTCATAACATCCCTCTGGAGCAAGTAGGTATCATTTCCATTTTTTCAAATATGAAATTTGACATTTTAGTGTATCTTATGAGATGTTCTGTTTAGCCTTTGTATTCTGATCTTAAACTCATGGCTGAGTGGAATCCTTGTGTCCTTCACATGGTGAAATTCTTGTGTGATGCTCACGCAGCTCTCGAGGGAGTCACAATGCGACACGGCCTTGACTGCCTGGAATTGACTCCAAGGGGTCTCTGAATGGGGCTTGAGGAAGAATGCCTTGTCCTCTCTGTTACTCCCTGGTCAGCTATCAGAAATGTGTACATTAGTTCCATTCTCATTTTCCCCATCTATGTGGAGTTGAGTTTCTCAACCCGAGTGCCCAGTGGAGGTTGCTGAAGCCAGCTGAAGCAGGGCCTGTACAGCTGGGTGAGCCTAAATGTATCTGAACCAAGGCTCATGAAACACATTAAGTTGGTACATCTCTGTGTGATCCCAGGGAGAAACGCTGGATGTGAGATATCGAGTTATATTTATATTTACAGATACTAGAGAAACGAGGAACATCAGCTGCAAGGGTCAAATAGCTTTGTGCTCCTGGCTCAGTAATACAAATCCCTCAGTGGGTAAGCATGATTAAGACCCATGCTGTTTTGTTTCAGTTCAGGAAGCTGGACAAATGAAGGTGGGGAAGGATTCAGACAACTAATCCTGACCTGAGATCACCATCAGAGGTGGCTCTTACAGGATAGGGACATAAGTAAAACAAAACAAAATGAAACAAACAAAAAAACCCCCAAAACTCTCAAACAACAACTCCCTCCCCCCCAAACCCAGCAGCTTGTCTTTTTTCTGGGCATTACCTATAGATGATGGGGACAGATGGAAAATCTCTCATCCCATAAATGTTAAATTATGATGATATGAATAAGGAAAATTGGCTGCTCAGTGCAGTGCTTCATCACTGTCCCAGAAAGCAGTAATAGTTGGGTCATTTCTGGGAGCAATTGTCACAACTTTTGCAGGCGCAAAGCCCTAGTCTCCAAGAAGAGATGGGTGTCCGCTTGAGAGATGCATCACTGGAGAATGTCAAAGAATAAATGACCAAAACTGTGCCAGAGACAAAAAAGCCAAGATGAGAAACTGCAACATGTTTTAGTGAAGGGACTTGTAAAAACATGCATCAGTGTTAAACTGCCAGCGAGAAAGATGGAGTCAATTAGTGTCTCGATAACATGACATTGTGCCAGAGCCATAGCTGGCACGAAGTGGCACAGTTCTGTTAATTTTACTGGAGCTTCAATAATTTGTAACAGTTTAGGATCTGACTCCTTACCAAATTATTACTTTGGAAAACTCCCATTGAGATCTATCAGGTTAAGGGAAGCTGTGTTCTCCATCTAAAGCACTTACTGTAGGCTCAAGATTGAAGAATATTATCTTGGCTTTATACACTATAAGAAAGTGTTTCAGGATTTCTTTTATCTAGCTGGAATGTTCCATTTTTTAGTACTGCTGAAGGACAATATAAAAAACTGCATGTATCATGGAGAAAAAATTACCTTTGATCTCAATGTTCTTTTTGCTCAGCTTCCCCCCCTTTTTTTTTCATTCCCACTATATTTCACTACATTATGCCCAAACTATTTAAGCATCGAGTGTTTACGGAAATATAAATATAGTGTGCGTATAGCCATTAAGGCTGAAACGTGCGTTTCATACTAAAGGGAGAAGGTGTTCCCGTAACTTGATCGTTATTCAAGAGAAATGGAAAGCCTTCTAATGCAGAGAATAATCTAGTCTGTTGAAAAAAGATCTAAGGGCTAATTTTTGTTTCACTACTAAAAAGAGCTCATGATAACGAGGCTGACATTTGCCAGTTGTTGTTCTCTATTTTTTACTCAGAAGGCATTCTAACTAGCTTGATGGCTACAGTTGTGGATAAGGTCATTTCTGCTTCATTCCTTTTTTGCTCTGTTACTTCACGCCAGATTTGAAATGGAGTTTGTTTTGTTTTAACAGTTGCTAATCTTTGCTTCCAAAAGTGACCATCTTCTTACAAGACAAGGGCTTACACTTAATTTCAAGCTGTGCATGCATTTTTGTCAGCATGGAAGCAGGAGGGTGAGAAGAGGACCCTCATCGTATGGGGCAAATCATGCTTACACATAGGGTGAAACTTAGTGTAAGTTGTGACAACGACATACTCTGTGTGTAAATAATGGTGCCACAGTCTGGCTGTATTTCCTGATGAAGAAGGGCAGTCTAGTGCTGACTATATATTCTTTGTTTGGATCCTGCCGTTTACAGCCCAGCCCCTCCCAGGCCGGGGGCCCATGGCCTGCAGCACTCTGCCCGTGCAGTTAGCATTGGCTTTGGTAGGAGATTTTTGGTGTACGTGCCTGTACTTCTGCAACATGGTCAAAGTGAAACATGAGTACTTGCATTTATAGGCAAGGTAGTGCATTGTCCTGCTTTTGGACAGAAAAAATGACTGATTCCATTCTTTGGAGTTTAGTTGAGGGTGCTGGCAGTTCACCCCGTCCTTCTGATGGATAACAGAATTAAGCAGATGTGTATTTTTTCTGTATTTGCCAGATGATGCTCCAAAGCAGACATAAAGGACTGAAGACATTACTCTGATATTTCCTCAGAAATTTTCCTCTTACTCCACCACATTACAAATGTTAATTAATATGCACTAACAGTAAACAACAGAGATGGGGTAATTAGTTGTGTGTGAATAAATTATGATCAGTTATGTTTAATTATGAATGTGTATGTAAGCAAACAGAAGACATCTAAAGGAAATATGATGCACACAAGGGATATGAAATAAAAAAGACGTTCCTTAGTGCTAAAAGCCATAAACTGTCAGGCATTTCAGTGATTTATCACCTCTGCATTAACCACTGACTCAAAGTATTAATGATAAAAGCAGATAATTACAGTGCCATCCTCTAACAAAGGAGCTGTTATAGCTGGTAAATAACAGGCCCTATAAAATTGTCTTAAATTTGTGTTTGCACAGCAGACAGCATTCAGTGAGCTATTGTTAGCTCTGGAGATGTTTGTGAAAGGGAACTTTTTCTTTTGTGTGTTTTATGTTGTAATATGAGAGGAAGAAACAAAGGGTAAAAACCAGATCGTGTGACATGTTTTAAAGTGTCTACTGCAGAGGGATAAAGCCAAAATGGCCTTTTCAAAGCCAAAGGCAAGTCTATGGGGCTGCTACAGAGCCTGCAGTAGTCAAGCTTCGTTTTTCTCCCGTGAAGTATGGTAGTGTGCTTTTATAGTTGCTGTGATATTCTCTTCACTTTGTTCCTTATTCTTTTCCTGGCAGCAACAAAGTACCGACTGCTGCGTGACACAAAAATAGGAAGTGTTCCAGTGAGAACATCCCACTGTAGATGTTCATATAGCCACAGCCACATTTACACAAGGTTATCAGCAAGGCCAAAGACCAGCCTGGTTGGTGACCTGATCTATTTCTTGCCACAAAACCTGTCCAATTAGCAATACCTGAAACCTCCTGCCAAGGAAGCGCCAGTCACTGCAGCCATGCTGCTCCCTCAGATCTTAGGCTTTGCTCTGACTTCAAGCTGCATAGTATCTACCATGTGTATTGTGTGATTTCAACAAACAAAACACTGCAAACAGATAGGCTCTAGGCAGAACTCTGGGGAGTTCTTTTTTAGTTCCGTTTTTTAGCTCCGTTTGTTAGCTCAGGACAGACAGCTGCTGTTCTCTGTGCTGCGGGCGGTAGTTTTCTCTTGGTGGGGCTGAGCAGCATGATGTGACAGTCCCAACACTCAGCCAGCTTGCCGGGCAGGAAGGGAGAAAGTGGACTTTTAAAGGAAAGATGTTTCCGGCAATAAGTATGGACAGCAAAAAGACAATGAGAACAGAGCAGTTTTCTGATCCTAATTAGTGCTTCACGCTGAGAAAATTGTGAGCATAAAACATCTTGCAGAATAAAAAATTATCAAGACAACAGCAGTCATCAGTTCAAGTAATAAAAAGGCACTTACGTTTTAAAAACAGAATCTAGAAATATAGTTATTTAATGGAGTTTTTTTCTAGAGAAAATTTAGTATTTCCTGCTGTACTCATGTTTACTTAAGATAAATATGAAGTTTTATCAGTTGAACAGAATTAGTTACCGCTGAAAGCTTTTGTCTCCCTCAGCTGAGTCTACTTACCAGAAGCAAAGTCACCGAATGATGCACTCGCTTGGATTCCAACTCAATTTAAGGAAAGGGTGGAAATGAAATTGCTCTTGGCCTTGATTAATGTTGAAAACATTGATCAAATGCCTTCTCTGCCAAAAAATGAAAGGCTTGTGAGTGTTCTTTGAAGATGGAGCATGGGTTTATTAGTAAGACTTTAAGCGGATGATTCCAATAAGTTGATATCAAGGGATTTTTTCCTATGGACACCAGTGTTTGATTGAAAAGGCTTTACTAAAAAAAATATACTTTTTAAAAGTGTTGCTTCTGTTGTATATACACAGATGTACTTGTGTGCGTTAGTTGGTAGAGCTCATTCAAGGTCTAGGTTGTCAAAGAAATGCTTGTGGCCATCCCGTTCTGAAGTTAACGGTATCTTGGTCCAGTCTCTGAGGTAGCCCGTGTTAACTGCTGTGCCATTGGGAAACCGTCACATCAGCTGAGGACAACTTGAGGGCAGCAGCACTGTGGCACCATTGCCAGAGTGCCATCTGTACACAGGGGTGAGAGGAACCAGTTTCTGCAGTGCCGTGCCTGCTTGTTCTGCAGGCTCACAGCCCCTCCGTCCTGCTGCAGTAGTGCTGGCAGCTGTGCTGCAGTGCCCATTGTCTTTATTGGAACAATTCCTTCCATCTTCTCCCCCTATTACTAAGTTTCTGGTCTCTGTCTTCCTTTGCTATTCATCCTGTTGCTTTCTGCCACTGTTTTCCTGCTTTCTCCGCTCCCTCCTGCTGACACCGCTGTGTGTCTGCTTTTATACTGCACTGATTCCATTTCCTTTTCTTGTGCTTGGTGGCCTTTACTGCATTAAGCACAACCCTGATAGTTTCTTTGTTGACATATGTGGGATGAGATATGGCAATACAGTATTTCACCAAAAAAATCTCAAAGGTTTATCCCTCCTGGGTGAAATGATTGTTTCCTCTCTTTCAGATTAACCGTGCTAGGAAGGAAATATTTCATGCTTCGTTATTACCATTAATCTCCCAAGGTGCCCCTCTGAATGAAAATCCATTGTTTTGTTTAACAGAGAAGGACACTAGTACAAGTTATCTGGTGTAATTATACTACTAACAGATGTATCTGTCAGGCTGCCTGGTGTTTGGTAACATAACGTCACTGAATATTACATTGCAATGTAAAATACATTTTCAAGAAGGTATGCAGACCTGCGCTTTTTCTGTTAACTGTAATAGAATGTGACGGTACTTTATCTGCTGTAGTGCGTAAGGAAGTATATTTACCTTTCGGGATAGTAGGGGACTCACCTTAGATGCTGTGCCAAGGACACCTAAGATGATGGAATGGGAATGAAGAGCAGGGAAGGCAGGTGCAGTTCTGCACCCTTCAGAGCTGATAGCAAAAATCCCCTTTTCTTTTGTGGATATAGGATCAGGATCATCAAATGTTACCTTTGGTTTTACTTCCTAGTTGCTATTGTGGGTGATGGTGATGTGCAGTGAGAGAGACCTTCCCGTTTGAGGTGGCAGGAGACTAAACTCTTCATGTTCTTCATGCATTATGCCCCTACCTGACTCATTGCCTTTGGAAAGCTGCACTTAACCTTCTGCAGCAAAAGAAATATTACTTTGCAGATGCTGCTTGCTCATTTCTGAAGGTACTGAAGTAGTTTTGTAAAAGCTTTGCATGAATTAATATGTAGGATGTGCCAAACTCATTATATTTCTAGCTATGATTTATAATTTCATCCTTTTCCTTTTTCAGCCGAGAGTACTCAGGTGTAGGGGAACATTGTAAGGCAGAGGAGCTGGGGAGGCAATGAGCCGGTGTGTTTCATTAGCTGTGTGTGCTGTCCAGTGAGGATTGCACAGCCTTGTCACTCCTGCGGTGTCTTCCAGGTTTTAGTGTTATTTATTGCCCATAAAGCAAATCAAAGTACTCCTTTGCCACTGACACAGACGGAGGGGCTTTGAACTAAGTGCTTTGCCTCTTACATCTTTCCTTCTGATATGTTTTTAGATTCTTAACTGCTTATACAGGAATTGTCACTTACACTGCGTTTTTGCAGTGCTTAGCAACTTTCAAGCCGATCTAAGGATTAATAAATAATAATTATATCCTTCCTTTTTATTCTGCTCTTTTTCTGTTCCTTTTGCTCCCACATGTACCCATCATGCTCCTACAGTTTCCAAGTCAAATATTAATGAGCTCATACATGCTCGAATTAAGTTTGCCTGTACTTAATTTAGTTTCCTATGTATTACCATCTAGTTTTTAATTACACACTATCTCAATATCTCTTTTTTTCTGTACTCTGCCAACATGCCATTAGCAGTCACTGAAGTCCCTTTTTGCATCACAGCTCCTTGGCCTCTCCCCCCAGCCAGTTCCCTAACACTTCCAGTTTTCCATGAAGTAGAAGTCCAGCAGAACATTAACACAGAAGGCCAGTGCTTTTGGAGTTACAAACAAAGGAGAATGGTGTTTTGTAACTGAAGCTGTTTAATGTTCTTAACTATAGGAGTCACTGCTTCTATTAAGAAAGGAAGATCTGTATTCTATAGAAACATTTTTTCCAGAGATTAGTATTTGCAACTGATTGGGTTTTATTCCTTGGAATCAGAGGTTTACACATGTGCAGATTTATCACACTGCTTGAAATGGTTATGATTATGATAGACCATGAAAAAATTAAACTTGCAAAATGATTTTGACAAATTTGTTAGACTCCTGCTTCCTTTGCTCTGCTCACTCAGAGTAACAGATTGTGGCGCTCATGGAGAGCTGACTTTTAACAGTTTGTGTGAATACCTGAGTTCATAAGGAACTGTGCATCAATTTTAAATCTTAGCTGGAAACCAAAATGCATATTAGTCATTTTTGTCTCTGATATCAAAAATATTTTAATCTCTTTGAAGTATCTCTCCTTTCCTGTATTTTGGCAGCAGGTTACCTTTTCCAAATCTTCTGAGACAGGTTAGCATTAGTTACTGTGAAAAGGGAAAAATCCCTCTGACTCTTAATTTTTTTTTTCAATATATCTAATTCTTCTCTCCAGTAGTGGTCTTATAGCACAAAACAAAATACGGAGAACCTTAAGAAGCTTGAATGCAAATAATGATTTCTAATAATGATTACAGGAGTAATTGCCTTTATTGGAGTTTTAATGGGGGTCAGTGAGGTTAGAATAGAGAATACAAATTAAAAAGAAACATTCAGGAAAGTAAATCCCCGAGAAAGCATGTTGTTAGGGAAGACGAGGAATCTGGCATTGTCAGTCAACAGCCCAACATTGGAAAAAAGGAAAGATTATATTTGCTGTAAGACTCAAGATATGGCTGGTCCCTTTTTATAAGCAAATCTCCCCTTTGATTTTGGAGAGTTTTGCCTACATAATCAAAGCATGTCTCTAGACCAGCCTGGTCATGGGGTCGAGTGGGCTTCCACTGTGATGTAGCATAGGAGATGTCTGTTGGTCGTTAGGAGCTTAGATGTGAAGTGTTCCAGGAGAAAAGAAAGCTTTAAAATGAACCAGATATCCAAAACAGTCATGAAAAAGTACTGTATCTAAACCTAGAAGTATTCATAGAAGTAGTTGTGGCGTTCATATAACGCTCCCTAATAGACTCCAATGATGCCTTCAACTAATCTGACATCTAGAATATGGCACTTCCCTCTCCAGGTCCAGGATAAATTTTGCTCCATAGAGGCAGACTGCCCTTGACTCACCAGGGCGGGGGTGTAGACAGAGACTGCTACATGAGGGTGTGCTCAGCCAGACGGCAAGCCAACAAACAAACACCTGGGATGGGAACTCTGGATTTGTCTTTTCCTGAGTTCCCAGGAAAACAGGTAGGGATCACATCTTGGGCTCCGTCTGAGAGGAGGAGCTATGATTTTTCAGAGGTCCAGTTATTTAAGACAAATGTACTTTTATAAAGCTCAGGTATGCTATGGCCTGGCTGGTAAATCCATTTCAGTAAGAATGGCATTTTTCTCTTCCAGTACTTAGTCATTCCCTCTTTTCTGATCATGAATTTAGTTTATGCCTGGCTTTGCTCACAGTTTTTCAAAGTTAGTCTCTGCCTAAAAGTAGGGGAATAGTACATTCTGTCCTAATGAAAAAGAGAAGCCATAAAGTAGTACTACTAGAGAGTTATTACCTCTTCGTAGCATCCAGCATATGCTTGGTGCCCACAGATTCTGTAAGCAGATTATGTTCTTTCCTTTGCAATCTTAAGTGTAATGGAAGCTCAAAGATACTCCTGAATTGACCATATAAACTGGAGTGCTATTTTTGCTTGGAAAGGCTGAGGAAGAGAGTAAGAAACTAAATTCTCATCTTTGTCACCTAAGGAAAAATATTCAGGTCTTCCTGTGTCAATTGCAGAAAACATTGCTTGAAGGTGCAATATTAAAAAAAAAAAGAGCAAAGTGGAACATCCCAGCACTGTTGCAAAGACTGATATGATAGTCATTGCTCCTGCTGCTGAACAATGCTGTTGAATTTTGCAGCAATGTTTTTAATTTCACCTCCCCCCCCCCCTTAGTTATTTAAGACAAATGTCCTTTTAAGTAAAAAATAAGGTCTAGGAATACAAGGAATTCAAGTCTTCTGTTAAATTCTAGACTTAGTTTTAACTGCATTTATTTAATTTGTTCTTCTGAGTAGAATTATCACCTTTGTTATCCTCCTCCCCACTTACCCCCCGTTTATTTGACCAAGACTTTCTTGTCTTGGGGGAATCCCAAGATGGAACTCCTCTATCATTTCCAGCAAAAGATCTTCTCAGGCAGTCATGCAGCCCAAGAGCCAACAAGCAAAGGCATCTCTATAAATATAAAAACACTGTGAATGAAAGCTGTCAGGCTATAACTATGCATCCTGGAATAACAGTTTATTCTCAAATAACATCATTGTCTTTTTTATTATTGTATATTTAAGTGGCCAAATGAAGCTTTCCATCGTCCTGCTCTGTTTTATCCAGGCAAGGCCAAAAGAAATGTAGTGAGTGCAAAGTCCAGGGGCTGACTGTGTATACCTTCTGCCTCCTCCTTCAGTAGAACTCGCAGGGATCTCCTCTGGCTGTTCTCACAATAAAAGATAGGTTGAGAAGATATTTTCTTTACAAAACAATGAGTTAAGACTCCAAGGAACATCAGCATGGAACCTCAGAGGCTGGTGTGAGTTCTTTCCTCCCGTATAGGAGCTGGACTGTAGACAAGAGCTTCTTTCACTGAAGAATGAAGTTTAAGGAAAGAACTTGGAATGGTTTAGGGCCAAATTTTAGAGGTCTTTAGAGTTTTTCATCCACCTTCAGTCATACACTTCTCTCTATAGCCCTGACCTCAGTACCTACATTATAGCTATATCATGACAAGCTCCCAGGTCACTCGTGCTTCTGATCACGTGCTTCTGCATTACCAAAAATCCTCTCATCTCTACATTCATCAGAGAGTCCTGGTAAAGTCCTGATGTTACTGCGTGCAGATATTTGATACCAGTAATTGTTTGCTTTGTTGCTGCTGGCACATATTGAAGATAGTTTCTGACCATTTTTTTGAAGAAAGACAAACTATAAAATCCTCCGCTTTGAAGGAAAGTGGTTTTTGTGCCATGAGACAAAGTTCAGAAGGGCTCAAGGTGAATACTTTCATTACAGTCAGAACCTGTGAAGTCTTCCACACTTCACTCTTCCAGACTGAAGTTCCTGAGCAGTATCACCTATATACTGTGTATTTGACAGGAATACAAATAAATTGGAAGAACTACAATTATTCATTCTTCTCAAGATAATTTCTAAATAGATTAGTTCAGAAATGGGAAATGGAAACAAAGCATTTAAATGATTTCACATAGCTTGGTTTAGGATATTCCTTTGCAATCATCTTAGATTTGTAACACCTATATTTTATTTCAAAGAAAATTGACTTCTGGATTATCATATTAACCAAAATCAAAGCAGAGAGAATAAAAATGAGTGAATTATTAATGTGTATTCATGACATCCCTGCAGCATGAAAGTCTGATATTGTCACACGGACAAGATAATGTGAAATTGAAATCTGTGTATAGCTTTTTGTTAAAGCCCTGAATAAAGTGACTTTTTAATTATCAGCACTTCAACTTTTTTAGAATAGCAGATTTGGAGAGCCCAAAATAGCACAAACTTTAAATTAGCTTTTGTTAGCTAATCCTTATATTATTTTTACATTTTTATGCAGATAAATTCTGGCATAACAAAATGTAGCATGTTCCATGATTGCCTATATTTTACTACTTTTGAGGTTTTCTTCTTTATCCTTTTCTTTTAATTTCCTGGTTTTTGTCCCTGTGAGGCCACTCCATACCTCTCTGGGTACTCAGGAGTTATTTATCTGAGGAAGACTCTAGTTTTCACTTTCCATGGGTCTGTGGAGATTACCAAATGCAAATCCAGACCTTCAGATTGCTTGCTGAAAATAGGGTAAATAGCAATTTTTTTTTTCTCCTCCCTGTTGCATTGTCTAAAGGCATGATCCATCTTCTGTTGATATGACTAGCAGCTCATACTGATTTCAGTGGAAACAGATATTGTGTCCAGCTAAAGTAAGTAGGCAGCAAACTACTAGGGGGGAGTAAACCAGCCACCTGAAAGCCCCCATCTCTGCCTGGGCAGGAGGAGAGAGGGCCCAGCAGGCTGGGAGCTAAGTGCTGCCCTTGTTTTTGCCGTTTGAGCAAAGCACAAAGCTGAGCTCTGGTTCCTGCCTGAGCAACAGCGTGGGCATTCTGCCCTTCTCCAGGAATGCGGTGTGTATGGCACTAACGCCTGCCCAGGGGTGGGGGAGGCACGGCTTCTTTTAGGGGCAGCAGTTGCTTCCTCTCTCTGGTGGCAGCAAAATTGACTTTTGCTTCCACTGAGGATGTGCACAAAATAAGTTATTTTGCCTGCATTGCTCACAAGTCTGAAACTGCTATTGCTAGAAAAGAATGGCAAAACTTGACGTTTAAGAAACAAACAAACCACAGTGCCAAGCCAAAAGACCACAAAAATCTATTTTTTTTAAAAAGAGAGAGGAAAAAGGAGATTGCTTATAATCTGTCTTGTCTGTTTACCTACAAGTGCCCTACCTAGTATGCTTATGCAGGAGCAGGTTTAGACCATGGTTTTCATCAGTGACACTCCTCTAAACCAAATGGATTGGACTGAAAACTCTAGTCCTTCAATTTTTATTTACCAAGCATTCCTATTTGCAGATTTTGCAGATAACAATTTGCAGTAAGGACTAGGAAGTTCATACTCTTCTTGATGAGTCTGTAAGCTAAGAAAGGTAACCAATAAAATGACTGAGGGAGTATCTCTATTTAATTATTTATTTATTTTTTTAAAATAAAATGGAGATGTTGTGGAAACAAATTAAGGAATCATCCAGAGACCAGTAATTCCCATCTTTTCCCTAATGTGAAATTTCTCCTGATGTCTTTCCTTAAATGTTGGGTGTCTTTTGAGGCTTGCTACTTTTGGGAAAGTGAGAAGGTCTGACCAAATAATTAAATCAGCTTAACATTTTCATGATCAGGAAGCATCTGCACAGAAGTCACATGTTCCATAGTGATTCGTTGACTGTAAGGTCACACAGAATCATTATGATCATTAAGCTGACCGAGCTGCTACACTCAGCTTCCTGTAGGTTGTCTCTGTTTTTTGATGTGGAGCTGGCCTCACATTAAAGGTGTTGGCTGTTGACAAATTTGTCAGTTTTCTTGGTAATGTGTTCTAATAACTAATTTTAAAAAAATAAATCTTATTTCTGGTGTCAGCTTTTGTCAGTTTTTGTGATATTGTCTGCTAAATTAAATGGCCTCATTGTTTACTTATCTTTATTGTACTTTACTGGTTCTCGACATCCTTAATGTGTTTTAGCAAGATTAATAGATTGAACTTCTTACTTTGTCTAGCCTCTAGACTTCTTGTAGCTTTTTCATAATCCCTCTACAGTTTTTCCATGCTTTTTCACAGTACGGACATGAGTACTGAAACACTCGTGTGCTAGAGGCAGCAGCACTCCACAGAGGTGCTGTGTCCCCCTTAGCCCCCCTCACTCGACGTGCACCTCTTTGTCCATCTTTGTTCATGTCAGCTATGCCAACCAGAGGATCATACTGGGAACTCCTTCTCATTTGGCTAAAATACACACCATTTCTGTAAGACACTTCTTTCTGCGAGAAAGAGACGGTCACTGATAGTGCAATGGTTTCTAAGAGAGATTCATTCAGGAACCTGTCCTCCCACGGGTGCAAAGACAGTGGTAGGGGGGTGGCTCCCTCCTCTCCTTCTTCTCCTCTGCCTTTTGAGGACGGTTTTTCAGTTTCATAACGATTTTGTTGTGCTTACTAGGGCACTGAAACTTGTATTATTCAAAAATCTTCTGTTAATAGGTATAACACCTTTTTGAAGAGAGATTAACTGTGAGACATAATTAAATGTTTGACAAGATGCTTTGAAATGCTTCAGCAAAGCTGCCTTAGTGTAATTAATAAACAGTATGGTTCAGATTCTCCTGCATCCTTAGAGAATCTATGGAAGCAGGGAGGAAGGGCAAGAAATTGATGAGGATTTTCTTGTAAAATTTCTCCATCTTTGAAAGCATAGCTTATTTGACTTTTTAGACAATTAGCTGCAACAAGTTGCTCA
Source organism: Syrrhaptes paradoxus (assembly GCA_013400615.1). NCBI lineage: Eukaryota > Metazoa > Chordata > Aves > Pterocliformes > Pteroclidae > Syrrhaptes > Syrrhaptes paradoxus. The sequence continues at coordinate 31,812 of VZTO01018844.1, forward strand.
CTGCTGATACATAATGAGTCTCTAGTTTGCCTGCCTTGTACCCTGACTGTAGTGGGATCACTGATTTTTTCAGACTGTTTGCTGGTTCTTCGTTGGATTTTTGTGAAGACGATTTATGTTTTCTCCTTCAAACTCCTTTCTGCTCTTGATTTGATCTTTCTTATCTTTTTTTTCTGACTGATATGACTTGGGATGTAGGCAATACTTTAAATGTAAAGATTGTTCAAATAAGAAGAATTAATTGACTTGAATATGACTTTATCTTTTTTAAATACATCCCAATGTCATAATCTTTTTTTTTTTTTTTTTTTTTGGCAGCCTGTGTGCTGACATCTACATTTTTGTCTCTCAATAATGGGATAGCATTTCCATATATTTCATATTTTAGTTTTCTAATTCTTTCTTACTTCTCTGTGAATTATCAGTTTTATGCCCTTGAAATAATTACCTTGTTACATATACAGTAATTAGCTTTGTAGAACATCCATATTCATTGAATTGCAGTATCTTTAAGGGAAGGTACTGCTTACAATACAAGCACTTTTACAAGGAACAAAAGCATTACAAACAAAAGGAAAACAGGAAAAAGATATTTGTTAGATGCAGTAAGAGTAGTAAACACAACAAACTAGTAAAGCCTTCTTTAAACTCAGAGAAACTAGCAGCTCAGATGAAATACAGAAAAAACCCCAACCTTTCAAGATGGTATATGCTAGAAAATAACAGTATATAATAGAATCTTTTGTTATAAAAAGGAAGCAGCCAACATATCTCTAGGACAAAAATAGGTCATGATTATTTCTGAAACATATCTGGCTTCTACTGTGCAGTTGGGTTTGCGTCTCCTCTAGTCTCCCTGTAGCTGCTGTCCCGACTGTCTGGAGTGGTCCCTGGCACAAGCTGTTCTCCAACTGTGCCCTTGCGGTTTGGGAAACTGTGACTTGGCACAAGCCAGCAAAGGGCTGGGGAGCAAGCAGACAGTCAATGAAATGGTTGACCAGCCTGGCTAGTGCCTGAGCTCATTTCCTAAACTTACTGTAATTAGCAGCATAGAAGAGAGCACTGAGATCCACGGCTCAGCACCTGGTTTGGTGGGTGATGCTCAGCCTGAGCCTTTGTAACACAAAGTATCTGGTTATCAATGACTTGACAAAACCTCTGAAAAAAGGACAACTCACCACTTCTGTCCAGTGAGCATTCTGACTCTTGCTTATAACTTGCAGAATGTCTTGTATTTAAAAATCAACAAACAAAAAACCAAAACCCAATACCACCCCCCACCCCAACAGAAAACAAACAAAACCACTGAAAGTGGTTTTGAAAAATAAATTTTGGCCTTAATTCTTCTTTATTTGACACGTGATTTAATTCAAACTGGATTAGAGATGTGATTTCTTGGCTTCACTGAATTTGCTGGAAGTTTTCCTCTGAGCCTTTGGATATTAGTTTTTAAGGCAAAACTCAGCGAAATCAGCAGTAGTTGATCCTGTGGATTCTATGGGTCTGATATGAGCCCTTTTTTCTTTATTTTCTTTTTTTTTTTTTACTACTCATAGTGCTGTAATAAATGACTTCTACAGATTAAATATTTGTGTTACAATAGAGCTCTTACTTTTATCAGGACAGTAGTTAACAATCTAAGATGAAATATTATAGTTTCTATTCTAGCAACTGGAGAGCAAAACCAGGATTTAAAAAGGGGGGGATCACAGCATCCATTTTTCTGTCCTGCTGTTCCTGTTCTGTGCCACTATGGGAATTAAAATTTAAAAATTTGGTGTATTTTCTCATAGGAAAAACAAGTGAACAGTTTTTCCTCAGAAGCCATAAATAATGAATACTTTATACAAAATATAATTTATAAAATGAAAGCTGTAACTATTGTTTGTGTAATCTAACCAGTCTCATTTTGTTTCTTGTGTGACAGCCCAACAAGTTAATCGCACTTCCCCTTCACAGCTGAGTTGAAATATCGTATACTCTGCAGCATTTGGAAATGGGCCCCAGTGAGATCAGCATCGCTTCGTAGCAATAACTCCCAATAATTCTGAGATTAGATCACATATCTTCTGCAGACATTCCCTTATTGTTATAGTTTTACAGCTCTCATATCTGCTAATGATGGTTGCACAAGAACTGAGCATCTTCTGGTAGTTTTCCTTATAAGCTGCACTCCAGATTGCCATACCAAAAGATTTGCTAGCAATACAGCAGAGGTCTTTATAGACAATTTAGCAGCAATAGCAACTTTTTAACAGCAACTTTTCCACAGAGTGAAAAAAAATGTGTTTGAAGACAGCATTCAACATCATGTCTTCTCATTTATTTTCTAAACTTAATGTACTGTTCCTCTCTTCAGGGTCACATTTTGTAGTTCTTTCACATGTAAAGCTGTCTTTGATCTGAAAACTTGAGTAACAGTTGCAGAGTATCTTTACTTCTGATCTCCTTGGCTTCAGTTTTCCTAATTTTTTCTCTCATTCATTTCTACCTTGCCATTCCCAAACGCTGTCTCATCATGTGCACTTCATTGGATGCCTTTTTAAGGTAGCTGCTTATCTACAAATGCACAACTGTAAAATGTTATGACAGGATGCTGTATTTACAAGTCAGTAATTACCTCAAAACCAATCACATCCAGTTTTTGTAGGTAACTTTTTGTCACTGCATAATGTGGAGAATACTGGAGGATAGAAATATATGAAAAAATAAAATAAAAAATTAGAAAGAAAAAAATAACATCAAAGGGTGGGGGAGAAAGGTGTATTTAATCTTCCTTGGAAAGCAGTTAGGCACAAACACATTCCTGGGAAGGTGAGAACGCATGGGAATTGACCATCCCAATGAGAACAAGACAGTGCAGTGAGGAGGGAAGGGTTTGCCCTGGTTGCAGTTTCCCAGTGAGCCTGAGTAAGAGAGACAGCTGATCAGGGAGTGGATACCTGCACCAGCAATGGGAAAATGCTGCAGGATATCTCATGCTCTGAGAAGTTTCCAGGGAAGTGGTAACATGGCCAGAATTACAGTCTGGCCCTGAGTCTTGCTTTTTCCATGGAGATTACAAAACTATATAGGCCTTATACAGGTCTCTCTGTTCTGTTAATTAACAGTTGTATTGTACGTCTGAGAGACCATGGAGTGGCAGAGTTTCCTAACTCACTTCCATTTATGCAGAAACATATTACAATTTCAGGTTAATGATGCAGAAGTAGTAATTATGTTTTTATAATGGTTTTTTTGGTGAGATATCGGCTGTCTATCAAAGAGTAATTTGTATGACAAGATACAGATAGAAACAAGATGGTGACTTGCATACAATTTCTTAAACAAAGGCCATGGCACTCCTTAGGTTACTGCAATCTCTACTGTATTTTTACCGAGAATATCTTTTGTTTAGGATTAATTCAGCTTGGGTTTTTGTTTTTCCCAAGAGATTAATTTCTGCTACAAATGCACTGACAAACACACAAAATCCTTCAACATTTATTTAGGACATAAAAATACATTCAATAAATTGGTAGCAGACTTCTTGCCTACGTGCTACCCTGCTGATGCTCACTAAAGCAAAATGGGCAAAGCAGGGTAACCACTATAAAAATACTTCTACTATTGTTCATTTGGACTGAGAATTTAATTCACGTTGACTTTATTTAACTCCTGCAAACATTTGGAAATTAAGTTTTTGTCACTCAAGGGTTTACAGAATGTGAACTTCAAATATACACATTTAAAATGTTCAGGTGCTTGGATGGTACTTAAGTGATATAGAATGCAGAAATGCTTGTCATTGTAGGATTGCTAAATTACTGTGCCAGAGCAAAGATACAAAACCAATTAAACAAATCAGATCAATACTTGACAGCACCTTGTACATCTAGGGCGGTGAACATGCACAACTATTACTTAGTGTGTAAGTGCAAACTCTACAACTAAGAAGTAGGTCCTTCTGTATGATTCCCCTAGAAATGATACATCAGGCAAGGAAAATGGGGGAGAAAGACCTATAGAGTGTAACAGGAATGGTTATAGAATAGTAAAAATACCTAGATTTCCTAATTGTCCACTGCCAGGATTTTAAAGCATTTTTCTTGCAGTCAGACATCTTAAATCTTTGTCAGATTGATGTTCGGTTTTGGAGAGAAATATGTGAAATTAACTACATGCCATTAAATTCCATTTAAGCTTTGTATACTCTCATAATGAGTGCTGTGCAATAGGAGGAGATCTAATGATGAAACCATGATGCTGAGAACCCTACGTCCGCAGTATACATACTTCATGAATTTAACTTCAGTCTTCAGTTTTATCCTAGTCTGGTCCTGGGAACAGAGCAACAGTAAGAGCCAGAGTGCTCTAAGTGTGAACATGAACCACAGCCACTACTTTGATATCACTTGGCAAGAATCCAGTTCATGTACTCAGCAGTTGCTCCACAGTGTGAACAAAGCACAGTGAGTTGGGACAGTTAGTTTTGCTTGAAAAGTGCACCTGAGCCAAACTAGAGTGGTGACATAAATGCACATTTTCATTCTTAGCTCTCTTTTATCAAAATCTTCTGTTTTAATGATTTTATTATCTAGTTTGCTGTTGATCTTGCACTTAGAATTAAAAAAAGGGGAAAAAACTAACAGCAAACTTTTGATGTGCTTAATATACAATAAAATCACACTTATTTTGATTGATTTAGTAAAGGTGGGAAGAGCTGAGAAACAGCTTGTTTTGAATGTTCTAAACAGTCAATCAGTTTGCTTGGCACAATGGGATGTGATGTTATTTACTTAAACTAAATGCTGAGCTTGTGAGGGGTGTTTTGCCTGACAGGTTTTGTACCAGTGAGTCTCCATATTTACCATCCTCACCACCACATAGCACCTCTCAAGTGCTGTAATATCTCAATACTTGGATGGAGAGCAGCCTCCTACCTCTGTCAGGTCACAACTCTTTCTGTTGTGCCAGAACAACAGAAATGGGATGGTTTGGTGGCTCAGCCGCATTAACCTCCTTTTCCACTTAGCCCTCCTACACCTTGGTAGAGGTGATGAGATTGTGCCCAGTCATAGAGCTACTGTCCAAAGGTGTCCTGTTGCTGCTTTGGAGACTCCAGTGGGAAGAGCCATGGTGTTAGAAAGAGCTGGTGGCCCTCTTGGAACAGGGACTGTGAGGTTTGCTTTCTTTTTCTCTATGGAATTGCATTTATCTTACATCCAGGGCATGGCTACCTGGAGCTGTATTGATATAGTAAGCTTCCAGTCAAAGTAGAGAAAATAATGTACTTATCAAAAAACATTGTAGGAAAAGCAACCTTTCCTATTGCCTAACAGGCAATTTTAACCCACTCAAGGTACAGACCATTCTTTATTGATCTGTGGGCATCTGAAACAATTCCACACTGCTTAATTAGCTTGCTATTTGAATCACATCTTTTGCTTTATCTATGAATTGGTAGCTATCAAATTCTAGGGGCTTTTACAGAGTAATAATTTTTTGTATAATAACGATTTTTTCATGTTATCACAACTAAATTGCAGAACTTTTCGACTGTGAAGTTAATAAAACATAGAAGCCACTTTGTCATTGCTAGTGACAGCTGAAATGCAAATGCCAATCATTTGTTGGGCAACTGCTAAACAGTGCTTGCCTACTGTTTATTGGTGATGGGAAATTTTGCTGGGAAATTTGCAGTTTCTGCAGCAAGACTCTAGTGAGGTAGTAAGAAAATGCAGCTCTCTGCAAAAAAACTCTACTTCTTTGCCTTTTTATTTTGTTAGTACATTTGTTGTAGTATTTGAGTCACTTAGTGTGCTAATACATTCATTTTGAATTCATTGCCTATCACAAGCTTTGCTAAAGTTTACGATCCTCAAAATATTCAACTTGCAATTACTTGGAAGACCAATGCTCTCTGTCAAAGCGTAGCAAAATGTAATTTTCTGAACCAGAGCATTTTCACTAATGGTACTCTAGAAAAAATAAATATACTTAATCCAGTGTCCTGTATTGTCTTCCCAGAAAGTGAGTGCATGAAAAGGGCATAATAAGTCATGGAACCTCATTCAAGCAGCTCTTTTTCTGGCACTGAGGAGCGTGATAGAGAATGGGAGTGAGAGGATGCATTGTGTTTTAAAGAGCTATTTCTCCAAGTTACCGTCATCTGTTGGTAATGACCACTTACTCTGTCACCTGGTGTTGGTCAACAAAGCAGGATAGTTTTGGGATACACTCCAAATTTTGCTCACAGAATGCGTCTGGGAGAGTCCTTTCTGCTTCCGTTGAGATGTTTTGCCCACAGCCACTGGGTGTGGGAAAAGGTTCCTTGCTTGAGTTGCATTTATGTACTAAAAGTTGTCATTTTGGGAAATCAAGAATAATTGCAACACTTGCCATTTTCACAATTAAAGAATTTGTTCTTCTGGAAACTCTAAGCCTTTATGGAGCGCCAAGACATAAGTGGAATATTGCTATAGCTAGTGTTTAGGTTATTAAGAGACAGTATGAACACTGGATTGAAGATTTCTTCTCTGACTAAATGAGTAGCTTATTTTTCCTTGGGTGTTTTATAATTTCCTCTGAGTAAGAAAAAGATTGTTTCGTCTAAACCTATGCTGAAGGGATAGCACTGCATTTGGAATTGTTCTAGAATTTGAGCTCTTTGGTGATTTTATTTTCTTTAGTTTGGAAAACCAAATGAGTAAGGTTAAATTTTATCTCTCCTCCTGGAATGATCAGTCTCCTATCTCTGCCCTGTGTATGCGATTCCTCTTTGAAGTCACTCTGGGCCTCTCAAATTCATTTTTAGAAGGGCTTGACTGCAGTGAATTTGTTAGGTTTCAGCTGAATTTTGTTAAAGTTGAAATTCAGAGATTCATGTTGCAGATGCATTTCAGCATTACATCTCTCTGATGTAATTTTCCCATTATTTATCATCTTTGGAAACACTGTGTTTCGGTAACACTTTTCTGATTTGTTTCCAATCCATGTTTTCATTCATCTGTGTGTGATACAGTCACTGAGTTTAGAACCACAAAAATCACTGTAGTTTCTTCTACAAACAGGAGTTCAGTTATTGCAAAGGAAACTAGTACAGTTAGAACAGCAGGAGTCATGAACTACACAACTGCACAATGTGAGGTACTGCTGAGTAGCCAGGTACTTTGATTTCCTGTGATGCAGGCATACTATCTGTGTTGGCCTTTAAAAAAAAAAAAAATCCAGATTGCATTATATCATTGCCATGATGGGGGGGAAGAACCCACAAGTGGCATGACTCACAGCACTCAGGTTCTTCTCCATTTCCAGTATGCCTAGAGCTCCATGTGTCTCTGGATGGCACTCTTTACCTATGTTCCTACTGAAATGATTAGTTCCTGTAAATATCAGGTCTTGTTAAGTGATCAGCTGAAATGCAAGAGCTTTTTGCAGCTCAAATCAAACCAAATTAAATCTAAAATGGTAACTATCAAGAAATTTGCATTAGAAGAAAACAAAATAGATATAGTACAAAATTATATTATTATAACAATCAAGAGAAATCAGATATGGTGAAAAAGGTGTAAAATCATTAAAAAAATTATAATCAAAAAGTGAAGAACATCTATTGAAAGTAACTGGTTTAAATTTAGCTTGAGGACGAAATTTTATAGCAATTGCAAACTCTATATCTGCATCATCATTTTTTGACATTCAGTCTTGTATAATAAGTTGGTAATTGAACTACAGGAAAAGCAGCAGTTACAAGGATGTTAAGAACCATGTAGCAATGCCAGGCTTTGGCTGCATTTTTGTCCTAGAGTATTCTTTTCCCGCAGAGGTATGTTATTTCATTTTGAAGATTGTGAATTGGTAAAAGGAAGCTGTGCTTAGTCTTTGATAAATAAGTAAAAAAATCTAAGTGTTAGTTTGGAACAACTCATGTTTGTTATAAACATAATGGGAAAACCTCATGGGTTTTAAGCTATTTGCACTGATTTAGAGTCTGACACTTTGTTCTAGAACTTCAGGAAGTATTAATAAAATATACAGAAATTAGAAGAAGAAAGGAACAGCACGTATTGATTAACTGAAAAGTTAATATGGAAAATATTAAGGGTGAAAAAGATAAACAATGTTCATTTAAAAGTTCTAGAACATGGGAAAAGGCATGAAAACTGAAAAAGTTCTAATAAAGGCAAAGAATGTGAAAAACAGTTGCTATAGAGATTTTGTTTTGCAGGTTGGTGGGGGCTAGAGTGGTCCCATAAAGGCTGGATGAATAGAAATACTTTAATTTTTCTCTTCAGTACTGGTAAAAAATTGTCAAATTGCATTTTTTGTTAGGCTCCAAAGGTCATGTTGGATATTTGTTGTTCTTCCCTATCCACACATGAAACCAGCCATATTCATGTCCCTACATGGATTCACATCTTCCCTAAAGTCTATACAAAGCTGAAAGGAGGATACAATGAATTAATATGGGCTATAAACCTAGCAATGGGGCACCAATTTATACCTCTAACGTTACCATGCTGTTTACAGAATGTATGTCCTGTGAAATGGAACTTAGCACCAGATGAGTTGGTTTGAAGGCAGGGAATATGAGAAAAAAGAAATGTTAGGAAGAAGAAATAAATGTTTTGAAGAGTTAAAGGATTTGCTTGCTATGCTTCCAGCTGATGCCATTTGCTTCCCAGGACTAAGACTGCTGTAGTTCAGGTGGCATGTTGATGTTCTCATTTCCTCTGGGTATTTGGAGTTATCTAAAGTGCTACCATCTGAGTTCAGCAAGCATGAAGTCCATCCCAGGAAGAGCTGACATAGTGTTCCAGAAGACTGCTTTTGCCTCTCTGAGTATAGAAAAAAATGGTCACAAAGAAAGGCCCTAGTTCAGCCGGTTGTAAAGCAGCACCAACTTCATGGCATTATATGCTTGTGCTAGGCACCCTACATTAATTTTTCATTTTCTGTTCGATGCAAGCCGCGGTGCGGTTGCTGATATCGCCTTTCCAATGGGGTAAGAGTACACTATCTCACCTGGTGATTTAGGTCCTGAGGCCCACTGTGGCAGCTTTGATTATCCAGTGTCTCGTTAGTAGCCAAATAAAAACCGGTTTATCGTTTCTGGGGCTCAATAACAAATGCAGAATAAGAGAGACAAGAAGGGTTGTTACCTTTTTAAGAGCAGGAATGACACCAAGAACACTCTCACAAAAAGAAATAGGGGAGAATCCTAGGTATTTTGGAACAATGTTTTTATGATTAATTAACTTTTTCACTGCAAAGGAATACAATAAGTGTGTGTGTGTGTGTGGGAAAGCCAAAACTAAAACATAGCAGCTTACCTGAAAACAACAGCCAACAGTTTAAATGTAAATGTAAGATTGCATTGCCTACACTTTTCGAAGAGGAATTAGTTTATGGTGAATAGACAGATGCGAGAAACTTCAACTGTTGTTATGCTGGAGGCATTAATCTCTCTCCCTGGCTAGCTAGAATCTGAAACACTACATTTAATTGTGGCTTACACCTAGTAGTTTTGATACCTTTGGAAAGAGTCATCAAAAACTAATTCAAAGGCAGACTTCACAAATGAAAAAAATATTTATTCACTGTGTTCCTGTTTTAAGTTTGTTGAAATTACGTCTTGGCTATAGGCAAAATACTTATTCACTGTTCCACGCATTCATTTTTAACTTTATCTTTCTCAATTTAGACCCAATGTCAAGGTTGAAACCCTGCACTACCCTCATTAAAAATTTGCAGATTTGCTAATTTCCTTGTATTTTGCTGACAATCTTATTAGTGCTATGAACAAACCCCTCTCTGCTTCCCAATTCTAATTTAATTACATAAAATAAAGTCTTAAATTAAAAATCCAAACTAGATAACACAGAATAAGGATAGAAGTACTCTGCAGTTCATCTCACCACAGAAAATGAAAAGTCAAACACCTAGTTGGAGTCATCTCATTGGTAAAGACTAAAATAGAGTGAGAGTCTTATTTTTATTAAAAGGAAAACTGTAAAAAGACTAATACAGAGTTAAGCAATCTACTGTGGATTCCATCAGTCGATTACTTGAATAGTGTTGCTTGCTTTTTCTTTTTAGAGGTTCAACACACTGTTCTGCATAAAAGCATTGTGTCTATCAACACGGAAGAATACAATCTCCAACTAAATTTTCTGGGGAAGTTAGGTAGGTAGGTGGTATCTAATCAGGCAGGAAGGAATTTAGGTAGAAGATCCCTTGTCCTGCAAAAAGTGCTGCGGGATTGTTAAAGAGAACGTGCTGTCAAGCCTTGTTACATAATTCATTCCAAAGCACATCCGGGAGCATGACAGTAATAGGACGTTAGCTCAGATCTGAGTCACATCTCCTCGTGAATTACCATCTTCATTTGCTGCCAGACACAAGCCTTTTGTACAGATGTCCATCAAAGGGCTATCTTGATGTGATTAAGTGAGATTATCTTAACATGTAACATGATTTTATTTAGTGATCTCTCACTATAAAAGCCAAGCAAGGTTCATCATACGTTTAAAACAAATATTGCTTTTGAAATCACAATTAAAAGCATGTGGCTCTTATGGAGCCCAAAATAAGGCTGATATCTCTTGCCATTTCAGAGCATGACAAAGGCAGTGAGTTTAGAAGCAGAGGGTTTCAGTGTTAAGGCTTTGAATATCAGAGCTGAGGAACTAATTGCACATTTTCCATTTTACTGATTAGAAAATGCAGGGTTGTGTACCCTTTCAGAGTTCCAATCTGCATTCTTAAATAGGAATTACAACATTATACACAAATTATAAGGGACAATGCAGTGTTAATTTCCAACATTAGAGCTGTTTGGCTTTGGTTGGCTCCTTAATGCTCTTTAAACACACGCAGCTCTTTCCTCACCTCCCATGTGATTCTTCCTGCTGCAAAAGAGCCTTTTCTTTAAAAAACTTCCAATGATTACACAACATTTATTTTTTATTCAGATGGCTCATTTATTAAGAATAAATAATTTAAGTACATTTTCTTCTGTTTAATTAACACATCAGCAGTTGCGGCATATATGGAAAGCAATGTTTATTTATGTTATAATGTTACATTTATACTAATTTCTCAGGCTGTTCTGTTCTACTTGATGGCCACCCTACTTACTTATTAAAAGCTCCTGACTGAATAAGTCTCTGGAGAAATGCTTTCAAACTTCTAGACAGGCAATGGAACCTGCGGTAGCAGTAGCAAAGTGATACATCATTCTGTTCAGGTCCTCTAACCTTTGAGGCGAGTTTAAACTCATGGAGCAAAAGAGCAAATAATCAGGAAGGCCCTAGGCCTAGTTCAGACTTATTGTAAAGAAGCATAAATTACACCAGTGCCATTGCTGCTGCGTTTGGCATACACAAAAGCCATTCCTTTACGTGACTGGCAAAAACAAATTTTACTCCCATTCTGTTGAATAAGTGGATCCTTCTCTGCTTGATTGCAATACCAGACTTCTGTGTGTCATACTAAAATGCTTGCTCTATAACACTATCTTTTAAATCTTTTTTCTTCTTGAAAATGTCATATATTCTCATCTCCCCTTTGTTTTCCCAACAGGAAAATATATTGCCGTTTTCTTTGGTAATACATAAACTTCTTCTAAATGTAACCAAATCTAGATTTCTCTGGCTTATTTATTTATTTATTCTTATATTAAGTTTAACATTGTTTGAAGTGTGGCTTTAGGCCCCCAATCAGATTATGCGCTTCCCATTTTTGGTGTTATGCAAACATAGAGCCATGTCCTAAGATAAAGCAACAAAGAACAGTGAAACTTAGACCCCGATCCTATAGCAAATGCTACTGTGGGGTTTGCATAATTCATATGACCTGAATTATGTATATTTATATACTGAAATATTTTGTATGGATGACAAAGTGTCTTTTATAATGTTGATAGAGAATCTTCTTTCATTATTCCCTTTATTTTTGATGTTTAAGTTGTTTTTTAATTAATGGAGTCTAGTATCCTTAACAATAACATAATGCCACTATGCACCTGAACATTACCGCTGAGCTAGCTCTTCTTTGTTACTTAGAAAAACTGATATTCACCATGATATTGCTAACTTTTATTGAGAAAATATTAGCATCATGATAGTGAAAACTCCCAGCTAACTATCCTAATAATAACGAGGTAGGATTGACTATGACTGTGACCTTGGAGCTACCCAGATTTCTTCAGCAAATTCTGTCTGCTGGGGTTAAATCCCCTCCTCCAGCAGTATCTTGAATCCACACTGGGGAAATTATGATAAAAATAATCTTTACATCTCTAGACTCAAATGGATCTTTCTGATTGACTGCCTCTGATGCCAGGTCTGTGTCAATAATTCTCAGTGAATGCATGGCTATGACCTTTTCCCCCTGTGTTTTAGAATTTCTATTTTACAAGACCAATAAAACATGTCAGAACAAAGCCGTGGTTCTAGACATGTGAATGGATGGGTCTCAGGTCAGAGGTAATCCTTTAGCAATGTCCTGTTTTGGACTAAATAATACATTTCCCTGCTGTGATAGTTCTGTCTCAAACATATGTAAACAAAAACTGGAAGATACACTACTTCAATTACACAGTGATTAGACAGAAGGAGTAAAATGAGTAAAGGATCTTCAGCTGGCTTTCTTAAACCCTGGTAAAGGCTGCAGAAGTTAATGGACACACCTGGTTGCAAAACAGCAGGAAACATAGGACTTAATGGCAAGTATTTACTTTAAATTTCTGCATAGTGCTACATCATCGCTATTGTTTGTAAATATTTCTATCCATCTACATCCATCACTTGTATCAGCCACCACCAGAAGACTGCAGAACACTCAGGTTGTCACATCAATAAACAAATACAATCAGGTAAAAAGGAGAACAGTTTTTGATTAAAGTAGCAGCTGAAATTAGATTTTGATTCTGACACCACTATAATGTTAGCTGTTGGTGAAGTCTCTTCATCTTTTGTACTTGAGCTCCCTGCCTGTGGAATGGGGTAACATTTGTCCCTTTCATTTCTGTTCTGTCTTATTTATTTAGACTATAAGTTGGCTGAGAAGAGAGATGCGTCTTCCTGTACAGCATCTACCTTGCAAACCCACTTTCTAGATACCTTCACCAAATCATACTTAATGATTAAATCATAATTAATGGATTGTTAAGAATATGCTAATACTTACAGCAATCTTTTCCAGTTTCAGCTTTCTCAAATTCTTGCTAGCTCCCTGTATGACAAAACCCTTCTCTGAAATATGTTGCTGTGTTTATCTATGTGCTATTTCGATGTGTTAGTCCATTGGTCGTATTTCTAACCTTTCAGAAAGTGGGATGTTATATTATGGATTTCTGATGCTGCTTGCCACGTATATATCTTTTTTTTTTAATTAACAAGATGAAATTCTATGGATTTTAAAGTTTCTTCTATGCGTTTGCAGTCTTTGTCAGTCTGACTGCTATAAGTGTAGATGATTTTGACCAGGACCACATGGATTTACCCTGTAATTCCCATTCATGTTGATAGTTAAACCTCTTTGCACTACATTCAATATTTGCCTCCAGGTGACGGATGCTCGGGCACTCAGCACAGCAGTGTACCTGTTAAAAAATCAGCCACAGCGTTCACAGCTGGTTTCACAAGACAGGCAGTAGTGTGCTCCCAGCTGGGTGTCGGGAAGCATGGTGAAGCCTTGTATCATGTACTGAAAGTGCTTTTGAGGAAATCCTTACTGTGCATACATAGCAAACATTGTTTTGGAGCACTTAATACTTTGGGGATGGGGGAGTTTCCTCCTGATTAATGGAAGTGACTTGCAATATCTGAATGCATCATAAAAAAAATATCTTCTGTAGAAAGATGAGAAACAACTGAATGCTGGCAATTTTTTTCCCCCCCCCGTACATAGTTGTCTGGTATGCAGAATTGTTTTCCCCCTAATGTTCCCTAATTTTTCACTATGCCTTTTCCAGTCCAGCTCACAATAGAGATTACAGGAAAGCAGATTC
>VZTO01018844.1:47463-70299 GCA_013400615.1 Syrrhaptes paradoxus
TTTGCAGTCTTTGTCAGTCTGACTGCTATAAGTGTAGATGATTTTGACCAGGACCACATGGATTTACCCTGTAATTCCCATTCATGTTGATAGTTAAACCTCTTTGCACTACATTCAATATTTGCCTCCAGGTGACGGATGCTCGGGCACTCAGCACAGCAGTGTACCTGTTAAAAATCAGCCACAGCGTTCACAGCTGGTTTCACAAGACAGGCAGTAGTGTGCTCCCAGCTGGGTGTCGGGAAGCATGGTGAAGCCTTGTATCATGTACTGAAAGTGCTTTTGAGGAAATCCTTACTGTGCATACATAGCAAACATTGTTTTGGAGCACTTAATACTTTGGGGATGAGGGAGTTTCCTCCTGATTAATGGAAGTGACTTGCAATATCTGAATGCATCATAAAAAAAATATCTTCTGTAGAAAGATGAGAAACAACTGAATGCTGGCAATTTTTTTCCCCCCCCCGTACATAGTTGTCTGGTATGCAGAATTGTTTTCCCCCTAATGTTCCCTAATTTTTCACTATGCCTTTTCCAGTCCAGCTCACAATAGAGATTACAGGAAAGCAGATTCCATAATTAACCAGATGAGCAACCAAAAAGATCATTAGAAGTTCATCTCAATCAATATAATTTGAAATTTTTTTTTTGTTTGCGTGAAGCAGAACAGTAAATATGTATTTCCAGTCTCCTTCTTTAGCAGATGAAGTGTTACATCTTAGGTTTGGAAAAGGGCTTGGGTTCTTGTCTCTGTGTCCCATCCCACTTTTTCTGCGTGTGTGGTTGGAAGGAGGAGGGAATCTTGCATTCCGTCTACTCAAAGCAGTTTCCTCAATGAATCATGCTTCTAGCAATACATGTAGAGCAAGATAATGGGAAGGAATAATGGTCAAGACCCAAATGCAAATGACTTTACCCGTGACTGCGATGTCTTCTGTGTAAGGGTTATGTGGGATGGGACCTAGTCTTGCTCTTTGGCAGTCGGTACTCAACTAACCCTCCTGCCATTTCATTAGAACAGCCTGAACTTGTTCTCTGTCAGAATAACAGCCCTCACAAGGGCAAATGATTAATAAACACACATCAGAGTTGTGATTCTCTTGTGAGCATTTGCTTTCCAGAGTTAGGTGGCTTTGAGGAGCAGTTTATGGGATGGAGCACAAGTAAGACAACAGCTGAAGCAGGGAGGGGACTTTGCAGGGCATAAGCTACTCTGCAATCATGCCTTGTAGCTCTCACACTTGTATGTAGCCAGTATCTCGCAGCTAGTACAGTTTATGCTCTTGCAGTGAGTGTTCTCAAGTTTGCCTGTGCTTTCCTTCCAGAATACCTCAGACCTCTGCAGTCCTGAATACACCTCTCCGCTGGAGAGACTTTCTGTGCACGTGCCACACAGCCTCCCTTGCCTTCCCAACCCCGTCCCACATCCCTCCTGCACCACTCCATCACTCGGGTTTGAAGCCTTGTCTATTCCTTGTTCATTTCTCCACTTCACAAAAACCTTTGCAGTTTCTCCTCTTCCTCCAACAAATCCATTTCCTATTCTCTTCCCAAGGTTTCTTCCTACCGTGGATTGCTGAGGTCTCCTGTTTCTCATTCAAATTTCCTGAAACATTTCTTTATTTTCTCTGGCCTCTTCCTTCCTTCCATCCAGCACCTCGGTGTCTTCCTGCCCTGCTGCCCTTCGCATCCTGCCCCCAAGCCTTGTTTTTATCTTCCCTGCCCCGTCCCTCTCCCTACCTGCCGTTCTCCCGCCCCGCCGCCCGCTCCCACCGCGCGGGGCGGCTCGCGGGGCTGCCCTGCTCCGCACGCGCCGCCCAGAGTCTCGCGCCCAGCGGGGGGCAGGCGGTACCTGCACGCGCAGGTGTGCGGCTCGGCCCCGCGCGCAGGTGCCGCCCCACTCGCTCTCCTCAGGGCCGGACCCGGCGGCGGCGGCGCTGCCCCTCGGCGGAGCCCGGAGCCCCCCCGCCGCCGCCGCTCATGAATATTCATGCTTCCCCTCCCCGTGACGTCGCCGCGGTCCCGGGGCGGGCACCGGAGCCGCCCCGGTGCTGGCAGAACGGGCGGATGACAGAGCGACGGCGGCAGCCTGCGCCCGTCTGCCTCGCCCCGCAGACAGCCGCCGCCGGAGGAGCCGCGCAGGGCGGCGTGTCGCGCGCGGAGGGCCGGNGCTGCTGCTGCTGCTGCCGGGGCTGGGCAGCCTGCTCGCCGCCAAAGGCAGGTACCGCGGGCGGCGGTGGGGTGTGGGGCTGGGGCGGCGGTGTGGGTGCCGCTGCTGGGGCGACCGCGGTGGCCGAGCCTGCGGCGGGGGGAGCGGGACCGAGAGCGGGCCGCCGTTCTAGCGGGGGTCTGAGTGAAGTCGGGCGGGGCGGGTACCCCGCGGCGGGACGGTGGGGCAGAAAGTTCGGGAGAGCGGGGGGCTGCGCGGAGCCGGGCCCGGCTCCTCGGCGGGTCAGTGGGCTCAGACTGCTCGGTGCCCGTTACTTTTCCGGGCGTGCCGGTCGGTGGAGCTCGGAGGGGCGCTGGAAGCGGCCGAGTTGAGCGGGGGGTGCCGCTGTCGTTGCGGGTGGCAGCCGCGGGTCGGTGTCTCCCGTTCCCGGTCAGCGGTCGGGAAGTGCTGAAAGGAGGGAAACGGGAGGAGAAAAGGGTGGCTCCCAAGTTTTTTAGGAGGCCGTGACATGGGGTCACCCAGCGCACCCCACTTCCGCGCTCCTCTTCCCCGTATACCCCGCCGCTCCGCAGGACGCGCAGGTTCCGCGGGTCCATTCCCGGTCACCGTTCCGCAGGTTCCGCGGGTCCATTCCCGGTCACCGTTCCGCAGGTTCCGCGGGTCCATTCCCGGTCACTGTTCCGCAGGTTCCGCGGGTCCAGTCCCGGTCCCGGTTCCGCAGCGCAGCCCCGCGCGGCTCAGGCGGTCCGGGCAGGCTCTGCCTGGGCAAAAGGCTCCGGTCTCCCGGGTGTCGGGGTTTTCTTCCTTCTGGTTGTTTTATTTTCCCTCCGTATTGTTTTTTTTGTTTGCAGGTCTGGTCGGGCTTTCTAGCCCCAAGTTTGAAGAACTTAGTTTTGAGAACTCTGTCTCGGTTTATTTTATATGATTTAAAAGCAGTTCTGTTCTTTTTACTTTTATATGAGGCTTTACCTTTTATTTTACTTGTGCGTGTGTGGGAAAACTGCAGTGTTTGGGTTTTACTTGTTTGTTTCCTTAAAAAAATGACACCTAACTTCGAGAGGAAACTGTTACTTTCTAGCAAATGTTGCCTTAACTTTCTTTAGGTTAACCTGTACGAATAGCTGAAAATAACTGTAGGACGTGAATTGCTACTTCTGTTACTAACCCGGTGTGTACCTGGAGGTCCTGGTGGGATAAGGTACTTTCTGGGCAGATGGACTGTATGATACAACAAAGAACATGCAACATTTTGATGGAGGGGAATTATTTTCTTCCTGTTTACTTCTGTTTACTTTCTTATGTATTTTAAGGTAATTATCTCCTTTATATGGATCTTTTCTTTAAACAAGCATGCGAATTTTTAGTTCTGGGAGATGTATTTTTAAATGCTGCAGGTAGTTCATCAGACAAATCGAGTTGTTTTCTTGTTGGGTTCTACTTTGTGTTTGACCACTGGAGGGCTGCAAAGAGCATTTGTGGATAACAGTAGCCGTAATTTGCCCGTGTTTACTAATGAGCGTTTTAAGGGTATTTATATTGATATTTAAGTGCGTTGAGTTTTCACTTATTGCTTTACGTACCTTGTTGCTTAAAATTAGATATCATCAAAGACAATAATGCAGGACTCATACATAGATTAACATATCATGGTTCTGTATGCTGTTGATATTTGGTATGCTTACCTCTGTGGACTTTTCCCTTCCTCCCCATGCCCCTGCCACCTGAGTAGTAGAGGAAAGAAAAAAGGGTTTATTTCATTAAGAATTTGGTGCTGCTTTTTTTTTTTTTTGCCCTGTACCTTCTATAGGATGCAGATTTTAATTCAAAAGGCATTTTGTGGGTGCCAGAATATTTACTAGTTGGTCAGTTGCAGAATTTAATCTGTGTAGCAAATATTTGTATGCAATTTGTGACTTTGCTTTCTAGAAGGTTTTTGACCGTGGGATCTTTGTCATAGGTTCCAATAAAATTACTGTTTGGGACATAAAAATGGTTTCCTTAAAGTATTTTCAGACAGCTTTGTTCAATAAGACAGAGGGACACACTTTCTGGATTATTGGAAGTGCATTAATGGTGTCTGGAAATTGTGTGGGCCATCTCTCATGGTCTTCAATTATGTAAACAGAACATGCTGAAGGGTAGAGATTGTTTTTCTTTTTCCAGCACATTCAAAATTCATAGGTGCATGGGGTCACAGGCAACGAGAAATACTACCTGCAGCATTTAACTGCTCTCTCTGCCTCTCCTCAAATCTATGTGTAAGGCTGATAACTTAAATTGTTTCTTATTCTAGTATTTACTATTAAAGTACTCGGTGGAGTCCTAAAAAGTTTGCCATATCCAAGTTCCTTGTGAGATCCAATTAGTCAAGCTTTCAAGTTTGACTGTATTTGAACTTCATTAACATAAGAATCATTTTAATCTTAATTTTTAAGTACAGCTGACAGCATCTCAGTGATCGGAAAAACTAAGAGTATTTGATTCCAGTTAAATAAATTACATGGGCAAAACTTGAAGTCTTAGTCATTCAGGACATTTCCAAATCAATGGAACATTGAGTCCCACTTGGCAAGCCTATTATGTGAATGCATCTGATATGACTATCAGTGGTAGAAAAACAACTAACCCAGGGAGACAGAGCCAGCATATTCTGTGTAAAAGAAAGCTTAAAGCCCTGGGGGGAAGAAATTGAAGGAAAATCTTTGAGAACGTGCTAGACAGATCCTAGTGTCTGAATTTTTCTGCATAACACTTGTAAATTTTTTTTTACAGTAAATAATAATGAAATACTTTCCCATATCCGTTCAAATGAGAGCAATCAAAAAGATAAACTTTTCATCCTCATCCAAAATACACGAGAAGTAATAGTTGCCACGCTGCTTAGGTCAGAAGATGAGGGATGAAGCAGCCCTGCTTTCTGTTGCTGATGCTTTCTGTAACTCACCAAGAAACTCTGTAGAAGGCATGTAAATGGTTTCATATTTCCATTTTCTCATCAATAAGTGGAGATAGGAATATTCCTTTTTAGGAATACTTTTTCTTTAAGTGTCTTGATTGAAAAGCAATTAATGTAAACTGACTCTTCTGTCTCACAGCATAAAAGATTCATCTGATTGTGAAGTCTTGGTGTCAAGATAATGAAATGATTCAGAGGTCTCAAAAGACAAAAATTGGAGTATTTGATAACTGCTTTTAGTATTCAGGTATTTCAGCATAGAAGACTGACAACTATATTTAAGTTGTCATTACAGAGCTAGAGAGTGTTTGCCAGCCAGAATCATAGTGTTACCGATTTTAATTGAGTTATTTGGAAAGCTACCAAAACTGGGAACCTAAAGGCTTCAGAGCTTTCAAATCATATTTCAGTTGTAAGCAAAGTGTGTGCCACTTAAGGAACACTCTGGAAGGTATGTCTTTTGTCAGCAAATGTTAAGTGGTGTGAGAGCAGTGTGGAGTCACAGGTTTTTCATCGTCTTTTTACCTGGAAGTGGCAGCCCTCAGAGTCTGAAGGTGGTATCTGTGTCTGGATAGACCTTCTCATGCCCAAATTTGACACTTGAAAGTGGTCTCAGTTTTCTTTCTCTGACTTTTAAAGATTTGCAGAAGTGTGTGAAAGCTGATTAGAAGCTCTCAGAGGCACTGTCATCTTGTTTTGATTATTTACTGTCTAAGTAGAAAAATTTATTGATCATCCAATACTCCTGTGCATCCATTAGGCATTAAAAAAGCAGAGTGAAAGTTATTAGTTTTATATGGTTATAGCTTGGTGTGTGTTATGAAACAGCTGTTATTCCTAGGGCTCTTGAAAATAAAGATAATAAAGATTCATGACAATATTGCTTACTATCTGATAAAAATGTTAGAGGGTAAATTTTCTCATACACTTTTTGTGTATCAGATTTTCTATGTCAGATTGGTGGGATGTTTTGGGAAAAAAATTTCAAAGGTCTAGTTCCAGCTTCCAATACACTTCCTTTCCTCTCTTTGTACATATATTTTTTTGGTCCTCATGTTGACTCTGTTGCCTCAAAATGATTTGTTTCTGTTTCTTTTGTTTCCAAGAAGGTTGTATTAGAAGGTGTCAAAGAGCTTACCTGGCTCCTATAGAGTGTCTGAGTGGTGTAGGTAGCACTTCATTTAGTAGAGAGAGCTTCCCTACTGGGAAATAAGCAATGGGAAAATGAAAGATAAAACACATTGCTTCTATAGCAAGCTAATTGCTGGTGTCAAGTGTAGTTCCCCCTTGTCTATAGCCTATTTTTGCAAATATGGCAAATAATCAGGTCCTGACATTCAAAACATGTTTAATGTTACTGAATTTTAAAAGACAAATTTTAAAACCCAATAGCAGTGAGATCTGGCCTGGCTCAAATTTACAGTTTGTCTGTGGAGTGGACCATAAACTAACTGTAGCTCTTCTCAAAAGACTTTTTTCCTCTCAGGTATCCTTAAAAAAGAGCAGTCTGAAAATAACAGGTAGAGGATAGGTACAAAGGGATCTTTGACTTACCTCTGACTTTCCTAGTGATTGTGCTTAAATGGCAGTTTCTCTTTCTCTCAAATTCATATCCTTTCTGATTTATTAAACAAAAATTAACAGAAAAAATCTTCGAACAAGTTGCAATCAATTTTAACAGGATACTTTAGAGGATGGTAACAGAGTTGGAAGATACATTCCTTATTCAAGATTCAGCTCGAAAAAAATCTTTGGTTTTGGGGCTTGCACGTCAAGTAGAATTAGGACCAGCTGGAGTTGGTTCTAACAGAGAACAGCAAGACTGATAAGTTGAGAAAAAGTGACCTGATGTGCTGAAGGAGTTGTGGTCAGCTGAGTGAAAAAGAATTGAGTAACACCCGAACAGTTTTCAGGTATATGAAAAGCTTCTGCAAATCAGAGGAGAAAATAATGTTCTCCATGCTCTCTGTGGGTAGGACAAAAAGCAAAGAGCAACAGGAAAAGTTCAGGGTAGACTTTAGGAAAAGCTTCTCTTATGCTATTTTAGTGCCCTTAACTGGAGAGCTGTGAGGGCTGTTGGGAATAACTTTAGCAGGTGTAAGGGGACCAGACATGGGAGGAGAATGGATGCAATAACCCCCTAATGTCATCCTAAAACCTGAGTTTCAAACTAACCAGAAAACACTGTAATGATTTTGGTAGTGGAAAAAGAAAAGAGTTGGATGCAATATGGACATTGAATAAAATGCATTACCACCTGAGATGCTTTTTCAGGCACCTCGTACCATTCCTCGGCCTCTCTGCAGATGCTGACTGCAGCTGGCAGGCCTCCTGCAGTGGTGGGTGCTGCGGCCGTCCCTCTTGGGGATATTCCCGTGCTCATCCATGTGTTCTAGATAAGCCCCTTCTGTCCTCGAAAGGCAGGGTGTTCGATGAGGGTGTGAAGTAGTATCTACTCTTCTACTATTCTCTAGACTAGTCCACTGAAACCACAAATGGGTGTTTGTGGCTTGTGAAATTTGCTTACTTGCTGAACACAAATTGTGGTGTTTTATTATGGGTTATAGGTTTTATGCTGAGTTTTAAAGAACACTAGTTTATTAGAGCCTTGGCATACTTTTTTCATTTCCACAAATGCAGAATTTAAGTGTCACACTGGCAAGCTCGTAATAAATACTGTATGGGTACCTTTGATAATTGCTGCTGAGGCAGAGGAAGGTGATGGGGAATATGAGTCAAACTTCAGAATTGTGGAACAGGTGAACCTCATTGACAAATTTGAAAAGTGGGAGTCAAAGTAAGAAGGGTGAAAAGAGGAGATACTTTGAAAAGAACTAGAGACGAGAAAAAGAGGCCCAATGTCAAACTTGAGAAAGGCATTTCTTACATGAAAAAGAAAATATTCTCTGACTTAAGTTAAAGTTTGTGGTTTGATCCCATTGGACTTTTATCTACGAGTTTAAATATTTTGTGATTATTAAAAAATAGAAAAATTGTCATGATTTTTAAAGGGTATTTGTAAAAATAAGAAGGAATTCTGCAAGAGACACTTGTGGCATGATTTGAGGAGTTGTTAAATCTGTCACTCAGTGTAGAGGCAGGGTTACTTATCTGTCACTTTATGATGTACTATGTAAAGCATTTTGTGTGGCATCATATACTTCCCTGTACTTGGAGTTAGTTCTTGCAGAACAGTGTAGCAGGATATGTGGTGTATGACTGATGTAGCATTCAGAAAATGTGTATGTAAAAGCAGGCATATATGTGTGCTCTATGTATATTTTAAACAGGTTTAATTTTGTGTACATACGTATGTGCCTATATACTTATCTGTGAGGTATAAGAAATGATACAGATTGCAAACAATTCACAATTCATTCTGCATTCCACTTCTTGTGGGCTTGGAGTGTAAGACTGGAGTGTGTCAAAATCCTTGAATAGGATATGCAGAGTTTCTGAGTAAGCGTTGATGCAGTTATTTCTTCAGAGCAAATACTACTGTTGAAAGAAACTGAACCTTCATTTCCATGTTGTTTATGTCTGTGAACGCTGTTTGTGTAATCTGGCTTCTTATGAATGACTGCAAAACTGTAGAGTGAGAACTTCTGGTTTGTTTTTAGTTTTATATCAGTCAGGGTATTTAAGCATGCTAACACCTATACCCAGATGGAGAGAATTGTGCACGTTTGCTGTGGGGCAGCAGACATCTACAGGACACTTGTAGTGCTGTAGTGTTCTGTTTTCTTTTGTCAACGGCAAATTTACTGTATAGGCTAGATTAATGAGGGGAATTCAAATATTTAAAGTGTTTAAGTGTAGATTTCTAGAGGGTACTTTAGGGGAGTTCATTCTAAATGATTTTCCATTTTTGCTGTATGTATTCCCAAAAAAAGGAATATGAAGACTACTTATAGCTGTTGAGTAAGGGTGTGAGTTATTAAGAGTAATTTGTTAAAACATATTATGATATGGCGTCAAAACTGCAAGCAAGTTCTTGATAAAGTCAGCATAAATACTCCAGTCAGAAAAATATGCATATGTGTATCTACCTACGTCAGTTAATTTGACATTTGTCATTCTTAATAACTGACACTTAAAGTTCAATGTTTAAACTACATTGAATCTAAATGGGATTCCCCCCACCCCTCCTGAAATCCTGCTTAGTGTGGGAGATGGATGATTCTCAAAATCTGTCTTTTAAGAAATTACTGGGGTTTGTGTAACAATCTTTTAAATTCTGTTGCTTGGTAGCAAAATATCCCTGCTTTTGGCTTTTTGGTGTAGTTAAGGTCTCGATGAGAGATTCAGTCTTGGCAGCAATGAAACAGACTGTGAAAATGGTTCAGGTTTTTTTTTGGCCCTTATGGAACTGACTGTCCTCAAGATCATTCAGCTGGAGTGCAAGTTTACCAGTGTATCATTTAGGACTATTGGACTGTGAACAGGGATTTTGCCTGTTATCTAAAAGCATTTTTTGGAATTGGATGTAAGTGTATGTGCTGAACTACAATATGTTGTGTTGGGGATTGTTTGTGTACTGCTTGTGAAGATGGTTCTGTGTGGAACTGCAGTTTCCTAGCAGCTGTTTAGGTGTTTGGTCTTCGTATGTGAAATCTTGACCCGGGTTAAATCAATGTGAGATTTGCAGTGTATCTCAGTGGAATCAGGGTTTCATCCTTTGTGTTTTAGTGTGTAGTTTTTATATAAATGTAAACAGTTCTTTCAAAGCTTTTGATGTTCTGCTTTCAATAGTTGCCTTTATCCAAGCAGGAGGAATGTTTGATTTCATGTCTTTCACCTTACAGCTTCCTGTGGTATAACAGCTTTCATTGAGTCAGTAGAACAGTTCTTGTTTTTTTTGTTCATTTCAAAGTGCTTTTCATTCAACGTGAAACTATTAAGTGAATTGTTGACCAAGATTGCTGTTCTACAGATATAAGTATGGTAATTCTTCACTATGTTGACTTATACCTGTAATGAAGCAGTCTTTCTCATTTCCTCACTATCTTCCATCCCATCCCCATCATTCCTGTCTGTTACTAGTTAAATCCTATTAGTATAGTAAAGACAAGCCATGCTGCAGTTTCACAATGTTTGTTATATTCATTTTGTCAAACTGTTTTTTGCTACTGTTTTAAATTGGACTAGTCACTTGAAATGGTGTGTCCCAAATATAGAGAGTACTTCTTTGCTTTCTAATAACAATTATTAAGAATGACATTTTCTTTACCTTTCTGCTACTTCTCTATACGTATCTTAGGACAATTAAAATGAAGTGGGACATATTTATTTTATTTGAAGAAAATGGCCATCAAATATAAATACTAAGATTGTGGCACTTTCTGATCAACATTCATCCAGCACTCATTTGCTAGCAGATTACAGTAAAAAAAGAGAGAAGAATTGGAATCTTCTTATTTTGAGACTGATTTCTTCTTGCTGAGTTAGGTAGATTCTCCTGTTAATGAAATAAATACTATTTGTGTGTATGTTTATGTATGTGCTGCATGTGTCTCTGACCATTATCAGCGTACAAGGATTTAATGACTTGTGACATTTTTATTGACTTTTAAGATATCTGCTTTTTTCCCTTAGAACTCCAGCTTCTGAAATCAAGAGACTAAGAAGTGTAACTCTTATTCCTGAAAAGATAATAAACTCTACTTGTAATATGAGGGAGAAGTGAACAGGTGATGCAGGTATATCACAAAAGCTTATGAACACAAATGAAGTAATGAACATTTCCCTCATAACTTTGTGGTCTGTTGGGGATTGTTTGTTTGTTTGTTTGGGTTTTTTTTACACTTGATTGTCTGAAATGCAATGAAAATCTGACTGTAGCTGGAAAACATTACTCCACCATGTCTATACTTGGTTGCAAAATTGCGGTAATTGAGTTGAATTTCTTCGTTATAAGCGCAGCTTGCAAAATATGGGTAGGTGAAACAAAGTTAAAACAGTCTGTGAGTGTTCTCTCGTGGTTTTCTGTCTGATAGATCTTGTTGTTTTTTAAAATCTGTTTTGGAGTTTGTTTCACAAAGGCTACTAGCAGAGGTCAATATATGACAGAATGCATTGACAATAATATTTGAGGTATTTCTGAAGAAACTGTATGGCAATCGTATTTGAAGGGCTTTTTTCCCTTTTCTTTTTGAGAGCTAATTTAAAAATTCCTGAACTACAGCTGAACAGATGGTATTTGCCATGGTTGTCAGTGTTAGGAAGAAAAAATGAACTTTTAAGATCTTGGTTAACAGAATTTTAAATTTGTGCTGAGGAATAAAACCTAGAGAGGTTCAAATCAGTGTGATTTATGCTAAGCTGTTTTAGAAAGTCTGCATTATGATAGTGGTCTATAAATTTAGCTAAGGTAGATGAATAAGCTGTTGATTTGGTGTCATAAATGGAAAAGTACTGGGTACTGTAATTGGCTTCCATCTTTTTTGTCCTTGAAAACAGTGTAAATGGTGTAGATGTATAAAAAGGAAAGAGCAAAACACTGAAATAATTACACTTTGAAGTGAATGTCAGAAGATGAGACGTAGCTGTTGAGACTAAATAATCTGAAGAATAATATTTCAAGGCTTATTTTGGGGAAGTGTGGAGTTGGATTTTTTTGGTTGTTCTCTCTGTACTCCTTTAACTGTGGCTTTAGTGTTGTGGGGTCTATGGATCACTTCCACTGACTGCAAAAAATAATCAAGAAAACAAAATCTATTTTCAGCAGGCTTGTATTACCATTCAACTGTTCATCCCTAAATCTGTAGAGATCTGCAAATCAAAAAGTATTGGAGCTAGTTGTGAAGATTAGCAAAAATACCTGTGAGAATACTTTTGGTGGAAACAACATGATGTCAAGAAGTGTCAAACTGTTAGTTGGATATGTGACTGGTTCTAATAATAAAAGATATTTTGTCTAATATGAATCCCTTCTTATATAAATTAATCTCTGTAGATTTGAATAAAAAATCAAAATTCTTACAGGATTCAACGTGTCAGTCTTAGTAAATAAATAATAGTCTCTTCAAACTAGTTTGCAAGTTGCAAACTTAAATTGTTCTCTGCATGCTTCCAAATGTTTCTAAAAGTTTCAGTACTTGAAGCCTCCTAAATCAGTATGGTAAGAGTTTCAGTGTTTTCACTAACAAACTGGAATAGTATAACTTAAAAAAAAGGATAAAATTTCAGAAAGTGTAAGTCAGCAATGCCATTTTAAACCATCTAAGGCTGTGGCCCTATATTAAGGATATGATTGAATATGAATGTTTCTTTGTTTAGACTTGTTAGACTTTTCCAAAAAAACATCATGTGTAATTTTCCTCAGTTCTGGACTGAGCGTTTGCTAGAACAGCTCATCAGACAGATCTGGATTTTTTGGGGTGTATATGTATTGGGGAAAAGTTTTGAAAGTCTAATTATGTCTGTCTTTTCTTACAAAACTTGCTTCAAAAGCTGTAAATCCCCACTTTATTCTGTGTAGTTGGCACTGAAATAGCAGTGGTAATTTTTTTGGGCAATGGAAACGGTGTCAACATCTACTGCTGGTTGTACTTGCCAAGTTGCAGGTCCTGTACTTAACACATGCCTGCAGTCTGTATTTGTGTCTGCAGAGTACTTTAGTGGTTCTTGAGGGTGTTAAAACATATGTACAATATGTACACAAGCATTTAGTGAGGAGGAACCGGTGTGATGAAGATAAGCAAGGGATAATGTCAAGAACAAAAAGCTTGGTCAAGCAGCTGTTGACAATTCAAATTCTGAGGTTCCTAAGGCTTCAGAGGTTCCAGCACTAGAAACCCTAACAGACAGAAGGAAGCTGGGAGCCAGGAGCGTTGGTGTTCTTGAGCTCGCTCTCAGAGGATTTCAGATTGATGGGAAGACACTGAAATTGTGTAAATTTTTTGGTATCTTGCCTTGACTATATTTAAAGGAGTGGTTCTCATTGAGGCCACAAATGCTAAAAATACATTAGGACAAGGGAATAAGATATGTTATGGAAACCTAATTATAGACCAGCTTCTGTTTCATTGGAAGCTAATAAAACCTAATCTATTTTTGCAAGATTTACCAATACTGGCAGATTAGTGGATTCAGCGAAACTTTGATAACAGCTGAGGGGTAAATTGGGACATAGACATTAATTTTCCTTCTTTAAGTTTACCTCTTTTTCTTCGAAAATACCTTCTATAAAGTGCTGACTGTAGCATTATTATAAAGGATTTTTGAGATTTTTTTTTAATTTATCCTTACAGTATGTTTCTTGGGTATCTTTTTCCAGATCTTGTCTGACCCAGTTCTTTTAGGCTGACTCCACATTAGAGATTTAACTAGTACTCCACATGAGCAATTACTCCAATATAGATTATGATCATCCCGGAATACATTTTTGACCTTTTAACTTTTCTGCTGCAATGAGTATAATGACTATGTTGAACAGCAGGGGAAATTGAAGGCCAAATATTATACAGGGGAGTTGAATCACCTGGGACCTGGAGAACACTGGCTAGAATCTGTGTAAAGGGAGCTGTTTGCAGTCTTTTCATGTGTATCATGTGCCATGGTCTTTTTCAGCTATTGTTGCATGCACAGTAGGAGGAATTTGATAACGGGGAGGCAAACAAGGAAATGCATAGTAGGAACATCTAGAAGAACAGTGCCCGTGGTCTGCTTCTTCTGAATTACTTTGCCTTGTTCCTGGGTAGCACTAATACTTGTGTGAGTTGCTCCTCATGTCAGAAGGGAAAGGGTCTAGGAGCACGTGGGGCGTCGTTTTCTACTCTTGCTCCCTTCTCTCCATCTGGAGAGATGTCATTGTACCTTACAGGTCTCGAAGGCTATGTAACTTTGGGCTGAAGGACTTTGCAGTTATTCTTCCTGGTTGGCTTGTAATGCTTTGTCTGGTTTCACGTTTGTTATTAAGAACTAAATCTCAAACCACAATTCTAAGTGTAAAATTTAGTGAGAAGCTTCTAAACTGTGCAATGTTTTCCTGATGTTTATTATTGTAAATACTAAGTCCATCAAAATTCATCACCCTGTGATCTGCATGAGATCGAGGATGTAAGAAGAAAATTAAATAGAATCCATATCCTTTCACATTCCCAAACATGTTGAAGTTAATGTTTTGTAAGGTAGGGCTTTGCTCCTAACTTAGTGCTTGTTGTTACTGGAATTTGATCTGAAATGTGGTAGAACAACTGGTACAGCTTTCATTTCCTGAGTCATAAGTCACCTTACATTTGGTTTTCGCATTATTGAATGGAACTAATTGCTGCCAGCTTTGTAGACCCATTAGATGGATAATATGATTTGTTCTAAGCTTTGGAGTGTACATGGCAAAACTTTGAGGGTGATTTCAGTCCTTCAACTGGAAGCCACTTCAAATGCTTTCCAAGATACATGTCTCAGAACAACAATCAGACCTACCTTGGGAGGATAATGAGTTCCTTTGTAGTCCTCATAACGGATTGGTCAAATTGCACAAAAGCTCCAGAGTCATGTGCTCACATCAGCGTTTCCTCCTAAAGATGTGTTTGATGGAAAGTGGACGTCATCTCTAAGTTGCAGAAAGGGAGTGGAGATGTTGTCAGCTTGTGGATCCCAATGGTTTCTGTGAAGAGTGTGACCCTCAGTTTAATCAGGCCCTGTGTGCAGACACTCGTTAATCTGCAAGTTTGCACACAGAGGTTCAGAACATCAGTAAATGCAGAACTAGAAATTCTGTGTTGATAAGTTAGCCAAGTTTCATAGCCTTTGCAGGAAATAGTATTCCACACTTTTTGTGACCTAAAATAGGAATATAGTAAATAGTATGTTTGAAAACCCAACAAATCATGTGGGATCATGCTCCTTTGTGTTTGCAGAAGTGATGAAGATTTACCAGTGATATTTGCAATACTTTGAGTTTGAGTATGATAAAGTGAAACTTCTATGTGACCAGTAAAACACCTAACTGCTGCTGGAGACCAACATGTTCTATTAGTGTTATGGACTTCATCTGAACAGTACAGAAATAAAGAATGCTTTTGATTGAGTTATTTTAAAATAAATTCTCATGGGCTCCTGACTGCAATATCTTAGGGTTAACTTGCTGTTACTTATTACTGCATATTTTCAAATATCAGTGGAAATAACATGCAAGGGTAAAGTTTGGCTTTGAACACATCATGTGCCTGTATTCAGAATCCTGCTGTGCGTGCCTGTGAAAGGTGGGAGCCAGCAGCCCTAGCAACAGTTCTGCTTATATAACAATGTGAAGCACCCAAGAACTTGTGTCATCTTGTCTTCCCAGCATTTATAGCAGGAATTAAATGATGCTTGTCCATTCTTCCTCTGTATTGCAGACCAGTATCACTGGTTGTTGGTTTTGGTTTTTTGTTTTGTTTTGGTTTCTTCATCCAAAGTGAGATACTGGCTTTATTCTTATTATATTAAGACTATAATCTTACTTTACATATGCTAATAATTTACCTTTTATGCTATTATTTTTGAACAAACTGTCTTTTGTGAATTTGGGCTTCATGTTTCAAAAGCATCTAGGTACCAATTTCTTCTCTTTCAGATCGTGGCAATTGTTCCTGAATGTTATTAGGTATCTTTGTAGAACTAGCTCAAATTCCATTAAGGTTCCATGTTCTTTCTTTCCTTCTCCTTTATAATAAGTGCAAATGGATTTTTTTTTTTGAGTTTTTGTTAAGGGTATTAACTTCTGGATAGGCTAATACTGCTGAATAAGTGCTTTATTTGCATAACAAATCACTAGAATGCAGTATTGATTGCTATTCATGAGTACTAACATTCACTGCATAGCTTGGAAAGCTAATTAAAAACTGTAATTTACTTTATTCCTCTTTCTCTAGTTAATGTTTCTCTTTCCTGTCAAATTATGAACTTGTTTTTTTTTGTCTTCATTTTTTAAAAATAACCTGCCTTCTGCACAGTCAAGAGAACTTTGCAGCCTCTTTGTGAATTTTTCACGTGCAAAGCCAGGGTAGGTGGGCTGAAGTCCCCTGGGGCTTGTTTGTACCCTCTTTGAGACTCGGGTAAGTGTAATGAGAGAGTGGATATTTCTTGGCTTAAGACTAGAGTGTAAAATTTTAGTTTTAAAATTTTAGAGAAGTAGAAAAGAACCAGTGAGTTGATTTATTTAAAAATGTAGTCTTTACATGCATCAAGATTGTAAATGAGTTTCCAAGTCTTGTGTTGATCAAACTACTACTTGTCCAAGTAATGTGGTTGCTAGTGATATGTTGGAAAATGTCTTACTGCATTAGTTTTAGCCGCCCTTTAGATAAGGAAATATATTGTAATGTACAGGAAAAGAAGAGAAAAAATGATATTATTGTCCCTGGTTCAAGAAGTCTTTGAATACTGTTTGTGGCTGGGAGAGTGGACTAGGAAGTATTACTTTATGCTTGTCCTAGGCCCAGATTTTTCCTGTGTTTCTGGAAAAGGCCATTTAAACCACCTAGACCTTTCACCACTCTCTTATTCTTAAGATGCTGACAACCTCTTCAGGTTATCTATTTAATTGCCAAGTCTTTTCCATCAGTGATATAATCCTTGACTGTACTTATGGAGTTCAGTGAAACTAAGCAATAAAGCATTTCACACAAGAGACCATTGTGGTCATTCCTAACTCATCCCAGTGAACTTCTGACTGCGTCCTAACAGAAGTAGTTCATATCATGAAGCAATTGGCAAGGGTATTAAAATCAAGTGAGATTTATGAAAATAGCTTTTGCAGAGGAAAATTGTGTTATTAAAGACTAAAAAGGCAGTTGATTTGTTCCAACACTATGAGTTTAAGGAGCTTACTGTTTTTTTTGATGGACAAGGTTGTTTCTCAGCATGGTACTCCCTTCTGAAAAAAAAAAAAAGGATTAAAACAAGTTTCATCACCAATACATCTGGATGCAGCTGATAACAGAACAAAATTCACTGCATGCACAACCATTCTGTGATTCTATGAATACTGGACTCTAATTTTTTTTTTTTAATTTTTTTTTTTGTCCCAGTCTGCAATTGCTTCCATTCTTTCCCTCAGGGTTTTGTACTGTTTCTGAGAAACAGTTTAGGATATTTTTTCTTCATTTCATGAGTCTTGAATCTTTTAAAGAATTCTTTTCCTCTTGCATTATGTTTTATTGAAACTGGTAGGTATGATAAGGTTGATTTTTTTTTTTGATTTTTTTTTTAATCACCTCAAAAAGAGAGTGTATGCAACTTGCATCCCTCTACTGGAGTAGAGAGCACGCCAGCTCTGTGCACAAGCATTCAGGTGGTTATCGGTGTGGGTCGCTGCCTTCCTGCCATGGTCTCCAGAGCCAGTTCCTCTTCACAGACTCTGCCAAAGCTGGGGCTGAAGGGTGTTTGCTGCCTTTGGTAAAGGATTTGAGCAGTGTCCTGGCTTGTTCTCTAGATGGTTCAGAGGATGAAAGGTTCTCCTGGAGTGTACATGTTTGCAGCTGCTCTGTTGCAGGATTGTGAATGCTCTGGGTTTCTGTTCAACAAAGAAAAAGGCCTCTGACAGCTTTCCTGTGTAGTGTCATAGCAACCGATGGGTAATGAAGCGAGTTATGTGCACTCTGTTTATGAACAGAACTGGGGATGAAGGAGCAATAATTAGGGCAATAAGCAGAGCAGCCTGATGTATGAGTGGTTTCTCAACCCCTGCTAGTGGTGCATCTGGCACAGTGGCTTTTTTTCCAAACTTAGGTGTCTTGCCGCTTTGTGGTTTCATTATTCTAAGCATTCCCACGCCATGTGAGAAATGTCATTTTGTTTGTGCTCTTATATTAATAGGTCCACTCTCTTCCTTAAACTAAATTGCAATATTAATGTGCATTTCAAAAATAATTTTAAAAATACGGTAAAAATTGCTGGTAATTGTTGGCTTGTGAGTTGTTCTTGCAGTATACATCAAGCTAATATTATTTCGTTTTTGTGTATTATGTCCTTACATATCATTAAAATATGCTGGCCTTCGTCTGGCACAGTAGGGTCCCAATTAGTGACTGGGGCATCTAGTCATTACTGAGGTATGACTGTGCAGTTTACCATGCAATGATTATCCACTGGTTGGAAATTGGTGTTCAGAGCTTCAAGAGTATTTTTATTCTTAGGGTTTCCTAGTTTTCTTATCACCCTAATTTATGGTTAAGTTTCTCTTCTAGAAAAAGAGCTGAAGGAGCCTAAGAAAAAATAAATGAGAGAAAAGCTTTCAGGTGAATCTTTTTGAATTTTGTTTTTTCAGGCAGAACACTTGGCTCTTGTTATCTCTACTTTCCATTTGTGTAGGTTTTCAGAGTTTAGCATTTCTAGATAGTGTAAAATATGGATGCTATTCCTAATAGGTATGAATTTATATGTAAGACTTGTTTGAAGGTGGAAAAAAACCCACCCACCAAACCCCCTACAGCAACCTTGTATTGTGATAGAGATGCTTATTTATATTTGCATCTTATGTGTTTATGCATAACAGTGAGACTCTTGGCCTCAATTCTGAATGAAACATAGTTTTTTTTCACTTTTTTGGCTAAGGAAAGCTAAGGATTTTTTTTTTTTTTGCATTCTTTAAAAACTCAATATGAAATTAGGTTTTATAAAAATGGAAGTTTTGCAAAAGACTGCATAGTGTGTAACTACTATTATTGATTTTTCTTGCTAATGGAATAATGTTCATCTCTCCTCTTAGCTGGTCTCCTGAGATTCTGCAGGTCACACAGTAACATAATAAAATCAAACACAGACACATTATTTGTTAAACTACACACCATGAATAGAAAATGAGGATCAAAATGACTCTTTGGTCTCTCTTATTTTGTTTTACTGCTTTGTTCTTGTTTTTTTTTTTTAATGTTGTGAAATATTAATGTAGAAAAAGCAGTAAGTGGCAAAAACTACTTCTCTGATGGAAGCACCATGTTGCTTTATCAGGAGTAGCTGACAGGTAAAACATTAAATGTAATTTAATTGTTTGCATTGACATACAAAAATAAGAACCAGGATATCTCCATCCTTTTTATTTTACTTTATGTCCTTTTAAAAATTAGCTTTGGTGGGTAATGTTTCAGCAGGATAAAAGGGAGACCTAAGATGATGTAGGAGCCATTTTAAAAATAATTTCTTAAATTAATCGTTTTTTTTTTTCATAAAATACAAGGAGGAATAACGTAACAGTAGGGATTCCTTATTTGAGAACAGGTCTCAGAACAAAATTAAGACAAAGCTTTATTTCACTTTTCATAAGAATAAAATTAAGTCAATTCATATTTTTAATAATTTAGAAGTTTTTCCCCATCTTGTCTGTTGCTTATTTTCAAAATGTAGTATACATTTAATTTGAACTATTTTTTTTTAACGTGATGCCTTATTTATGCTGCAAGGAGATTCTTTCTCCTACCAGTTTTCTTTGTCTTTTGGTAGAAGTCTGCGAGCAGGCTGTTTTAACCTTACATTACAGCTCATATCACTGAATACTCTCTTTGTAGATTCTTCTTTGCTGTTTAATGTGCAGGGTTTCATATAGCATGAAGTGAGAGCAGATAATACAGGCAGCTATGGTTCTCACTTATATAGGGGATCTGTTCTTCTATTCTTCATACTTTAACATCAGCATAATAATATTTCTTTGTTCATGTA
Organism: Syrrhaptes paradoxus; assembly: GCA_013400615.1. NCBI lineage: Eukaryota > Metazoa > Chordata > Aves > Pterocliformes > Pteroclidae > Syrrhaptes > Syrrhaptes paradoxus. The sequence goes on from VZTO01018844.1 coordinate 67,233, forward strand.
GACAATTATTCTGCAGTCAGAATGCTGCTATTTAGTTTTCATTAAGTAAGAAAAAATAGTACTAAACAGAAAGGCCAAGTTAGTTACCAAGTAGTTTATGATACTGTAAGTAAAATCAAGATTTGTAGTGGTTTAACCAGTGTGACAATACCATGTTTACATGGTCCTTCTTTTCAGCGACTTTTAAAAATTACTTGATGGGTTCTGGTAAGAGCTTACTGTATTTCCAGCATTTTTATATCAAGTGAGTATAGTCACAGTTCAAATAACTGTTCAAGTTCAGTTCTAAATTGTAATGAAGCATTCAAGGTAAACAAACCTGAGTATATAAATAGGAAGGGAAAGCTGCTCTATGTCCCTATTTGCAGCCATATGCCTGTAGTTCCCCATTTGTTTGAGGACCTGTAAGATGTGCTAGTTTTGATTAAACTGGCTGTGGTGTAGGGGGTTTTGTGGGTTGGTTGGGGATTTTTTTATTATTATTACAGTGGGGAAAGAATTGTTACTGCTGAGTGAGGTGGTCCTTTGCACAAGTATGGAATAGCAAATTCAGTCAAGAAAAAATTTACAAGCTTTAGTGGTGGGCTAGAATTGATTCATTCTCAGACACCACCATGAGATAATGAGGCTGTAGTGATATTCAATGGCAATGGAATGTTTAATCAACAAAGCTTCCTGTTTGAGAGTTTTTATATAAATGCAGTGCTGCCTGTAAATGTAAAGGGCCTTTCAGACCTGAGTCAAAGAATTTATTTAATCTGTGTGAAAGAAATACATTTTCCTCTTTGTTAAAATTAATTTGTTCAAGGTTCTAATTCCCCATTTTTGCTGCTTTGGGTGTTTGTAGCTGTGTAGCAAGAAGCTGGGGAATTTGACATTGATATTGTCCACATTAGATTAAAAAAAATTTGTAGTACATCAATGAAGGATATGGATCAATGTTTATTCTCTTTGCCATCACTATAGCTATTCCTTGATTAGATGTTGGACTATCTAAAAAATAAATTTTTCTTTGCCTGTGACCTTGTTCCAACACTTAAAACAAAACTGTACACTCACAAATGCATTTGGGGTTTCTTTCAGATTACTTTTGTGAGGCTATCCTACAAGTCTTTTCTTACCGTTGTCCATTTTTTCTCATGACATTAGGTGGTTCCAGTCTTGTGAGCAGTCTGTGAACACTATGACCTTGCCAAGAGAGCTTCCTTTGGTGTTGGTCCCAGCCAGCCATATGTTGGTGTGTCCCAACAGTGTGTTTCCATAACACATCTTGATAGAATGGCCTGGATTGAAAAGGACCTTGAAGATCATCTAGTTTCAACCCCCCTGCTGGGGGCAGGGTGCTACCCACTAGATATCTTGCAGAATATCTTCTTGTCTGTTTAGTCTCTTAGCTGTCTAAAGATACTTGCTATGTAAGGGATCTTCCTTTGCTCCTTTCACATGTCTTTTAAAAATATTGCATGAAACATTTTTACACACTTGATGAGAAAGTGTAAATTGCTGACCTGGGTTTTTCTCAGCAATCTGTAGGCAGCTCCGTGGAGTTGCATGTGAAGGCAGCTGGGGCCCTCCTTAAATGTAAGGATCAAACACGGAAATTTCTTCATCTGATCACGATCTTGAAAGGGAGGGGGAAAAAGTGATATTCAATTGATTTCTGCTTGGGCAGTTCTGTCTTTCACATGCTGACATTGCTCATTGCCTGAGAATTTGTAGGGACACCTGGAGTTTGATGCAGCTATTGATATTAATGCAGCTGTTTCTGAGGCGTGATTGGGATGATAAATGGGATAATTGCGTGGTTAGACTCTTCTGCCACACACTGTGCCATGAAGCTACAGCTTAGCTTGTAGCCCACTGGGACGTGAAAACATTGCTGTTGACTGAACACAGTGTGAAATATTCAGTTTATGGTCAAATCGGAATGTTTTTAATAAAAGTAAATTTATTTGGTAATCAANAGAGGTACTGTGTGCCCTATGTTATATAATCTAATATAGCAGGGGATTACTTGTAGACCTCATTCAAGCAGACCTTGCAGCTTCTGAAGGAAGAGTTTAATTTCAGCAAAGAAGTTTGTCTGTATCAGAAATATTCCTCAATTTCATGCCAGTGGTTTAAGTACTGCTGTAAAAATAGTAACAGAATATCAGTGTCCTCTGTGTGGAAGATGTGCTAAGATATAAATGCAAGGGGCAGAAAGGTACTAAAGGCAGTAGAAAAGAGAAATGGAATTTGTAGTGCCTTGGGGAAGCTGTGTGGCGATGGGATGGTATTTGCATAACAGGAATGAAAAGAAGAATTTACTCTCTGCACGCTTCCACTTTGTAGTTAGCTCAGATGACTTCCACTTGACTTTGAATGGTTTAAGTAGCAAAGGTAATGTATGAGCTATCTCAGAGCAGAGGCCTATTGCATGTACATAGCTTCTGCATTTTTGTGCATGTTTGCATGGTTGTATTTGTTGGTACTTCTGCCCAGGCTTTTCCTTTAACTAAATTGTAAGAGATTTTGTGAGTTCCTTGGTTGAGATGTCAAAGAGAGGTTATGGGAAACACATAAAGACAGGCAGCATGGAAGTGCCCTTTTCTTCCTCCAGGGATGTTCTAGCTTGTGTTAAATGACAGGTATCTCTAACCCATCCTCCTTGATGCACAAACGCCTACAGTAGAAAGCACAAATGAGCATGGGCTTTGAGGTTTTGCATGGGCAGTGCAGAAGTAGCACAGAAACAGATGAGAGGGCATAGGCTGTGATTAACATATATGCCCCTGAATTTGGAGGCAAAAAATTAACACTGTTGTCACTGTTAAGATTTTCCAGTTCATCTGCTCACAGCAGTCTGATTTTTGGGGATTTAAGATGACACAGAGAAACTAGTGAAAGGCATTTAGGGTTGGTTCTTGCTTGAGGAAACAAGACTGCTCCAGTCACTGTGGTCTGATTCTATTTGTTTGCTTGTCTCTTCCCTCATCCCCCTGTCCTAAGGTCTGATGTTACTATGTAGTGCTGCAAGATATGTGACTGAATCTGGAAGAGTAAATAAAGTATTTTCAGAGGACTC
>VZTO01018845.1:0-22704 GCA_013400615.1 Syrrhaptes paradoxus
AAATTGCTTACCACGACTCAGAGGCTCAGATATACACAAACCATTTGAAGTTTGTCTGCTCAGTACGCTTCAGGCAACAGTTCCTATTCTTCCCCTTCATAAAAATCCATTTTGAAATGTACCTGTCAAGAGTGGAGACCCTCCCCTTGCCACTACCGAGGGAAAGAAGCAAAACTGCCCTGAAGAACTGTGTGACTTCTGTATTCATGTACCTGTTCCACCTCATCTTTCAAACTATATGAAATAATTTTTCAGGCTTTTTCTCAATCTGACAAAACAGAATTCCCTTTTACTTGCTTAATTCTGGTGCCTTGCAGGTTGCTGGGGTTATTTTTAAAGTTTCAAATAATTTTTATCTCAAGTTTATTAATAATATATTAAGAAAACCACAAAAAACAAGCAGAGGATTAGGTGGAAGAAAGGCATTTTCATCCAATTCTTAGTAATTTCAGTGTCTCTTGGCCTGTTTTTATTTTAGAGAGAAAGAAACAGACAGTAGAACAGAAAGGTCACAGTAGGTTTTCATAGTTACATTTGACCTAATCGTTCCTTCCAAGAGTGACTCTCTTTCTCTTGCTGCAGAAGGCTTTCTCCACGTGTTTGCCCACTGGAGGCCTCACTCTGTGATCAGCCCTGCACTGTCATGGGTGTAAAACCCCTTATGCCTTTTAATTTGTGCCCCAGGCTTATCTCTGTCTTTCATAAAGCATCTCCCTCTACTCCAGACCTCCCTTCAGGCCACTTCATTACCATTCAGATGCCTTCTCTTTTTGCTCCTGAGCTCATCCTCATTAGCTCAGTGTAGTTAGTCACTTTTGGACTGTTCCACTTTCTCCTGTTCTATGGGATGATACCAGCACTTGCTCTTAGCTTTGTTCCCCTGCCGCCACATCATCAGCTGTGTTTGGCTGACCTGGGACTCGGGAAAGGATGTCTTCAGATCCTTTCTTTCCCAGACAGTGCCATCCGTTTTCTGTGAAAGCATTTTCTAGAGTAGTACACAGTTCATAATACATAAATAAGGGATAATGAATAAGGGATAAATCCCATGTCATTAAGCAACTAGATGATTCACTAAAACAATTACAAATATCATCACTATTAAGGAATTACTGTGATATGGCAACTGTGTAAGTATTTATTTAATATTTGCTGTTTGTCAATGACTGGTTGGGCTTACAAGGTTTTCTGCCTTCGGAAGGGTCAAATGGAAACAGTTTTCATACTGGTGGAGTTAAGATAAGCAGAGATTCATCTAAGAAACATTCAATTATTCCAAACAGTAGTTAGTAAGGGATTAACTTTTGAACAATATAATCAAGCTAAAAAAGTTCGCCAAATTTATCATAAATGACAAAAAAGACTCTCACTTGCACAGAATAGTGAGAATCATTGAAAGTCTGAATTTATTATCAGAGAGTTAAACCCTGCAGGCAAAGATAGGTCTCTTACTAGAACAATTTGTTTTTAATTAGCCTAAACCTGCCTGATCTATTCATCTGTTTGTGTCCTATAAAATGTCCTGTTAGTACATGCAGATGCAGTATTAGCAGAGGAAATGATATTGCCTCTTTGAACCTAAGAATTCTTGGTACAAGACAATGACAATTATCATATTCCCCAGAATCCTACCCAACAAGCCTGACAGCTGTCAGGAGCATGCTTCCAGGAAATAAATTGCATAAGATACCACAGAATATGGTTAAAATTGGAAAATTTTACTCCGAGATAACCAGGAGTGCTTTGAAAACAAGGAATTACTGGATTTTATGAGGAATGACTGCTGAAAGGGAAGATTTGGAGGGCGACTTTGCACTTTATGGGTATCCCCAACCCATATATAGAGGTGTGGGTAATGGAAACAGTGACATTACTTTTCTTTCAAAATTAAACTGGTCTTTTTTAGGGGAAGTATTTGCAGAGTTGTTTCAGCTCTCCAAAAGCAAGCTCCCTTTCCCTTCAAGTTCTGTATAAATAGCAAGGCAAATAACAGCCAGATCCTCAATCAGTAAATCTCAATTAAAATTGTTCTTTAAGTGTCCATCCCTTTCCAAAGCTCCCTGTATACTTTGAGAGGCCTGCATACAGAAGATACTCAAAATTTAATGTAAAACTACTTATATTATCTACACCTAAAATTTAAGCATAGATCTAAAATTAATTGTCTCATCTTAAGCTGTTGTAAATAATCATTACTCTGTTTTCGTGGATGGGAATATGTCAGTTGTAACAGCTAAGGATTTGTCCATAATACATTAAACATTGGATACTTTTCAGGTAAGCAGTAGATATTTTTGTTTAGAACATGTAGAAAATATTCTGAAAATATATTATTGTAGAAAGTGCTGAAAGGATGCTCCAAAGCTGGTGAAATTTCTAGTATGTTATGCAGACCTATTTATAGTACACATTTTTAGTGCCAGTAAGAAGTATTAAGCAGAAGACATGCACTAAACCAGAAATGTTTTCATGGAAATTCCTAGTAATTCTAATGATGGGAAACACACACTTCTTTATTCTACTTGTTTAATAAATATATGTCTTGTAATAAACCTTGAAATATTTAGATTGTTTGTGAGACCCAGCAGCCAAGGGCTTTACAGCAAAGTCACCACTCCACTAACATTTGTCATGAGGCATATGAGGCATGTTATGGCAAATAAGCAAATTTTGGTGCTAGTATCATCGTCCTCATGGGCTGTCTGAGCAGCTCCCTGGGGCTGCTTTTCTTCTAGTGTCTCTCTAGTTGTGGTTCCCTTCTTCCCTTCCCCGCAGGCTCAATGGTGAAAAGATGTTTCTTCTCTCTCCTTAAGAGCATCGATTATTTTGTCAAGAGCCTTTTCTCATTGCAGGTGTTTGGTTTGCTAGGGCCAGGAACCCGTTTCCTGTCATACACCTGAAGGCTCATGCCACCCTCTCTGCAGCCTCATGCACCCTCTCCACTCACCTCTTGGATTCACTGTTGAGCACAAGCTGAGGCAAGAAGCCTGAGGGCTGCTTTGAAAAAAGGAAGGGAGTCTCACGAACATGCAGGGAAAAAAAAAAATCTTAGGAAAAAAAAAGCTGATCCTGGTAAAATTTGAACATAAAATCATTTAGGTTGGAAAACACCCTTAAGATCATCAAGTCCAACCATTAACCTGACACTACCAAGTCCACCACTAAACCAGGTCTCTAAGTGCCATGTCTACACATCTCTTAGACACCTGCAGGGATGGTGACTCCCCCACTTCCCTGGGCAGCCTGTTCCAATACTTAACAACCCTTTCAGTGAATAAATTTTTCGTAACATCCAATCTAAACCTCCCCTGGTTCAACTTGAGGCCATTTCCTCTCATCATATAACTTGTTTGTTGTATTTTTTTTAATATTTTTTTAATATTAAGAACTTTGTTAAAATGAAAAAAAAAAAAAAAAGGTGTAGGGGGGAGAATTTTCCTTTAGTTATTTCTTCCATAAGACTGAAATGCTACAGCATGCAGGAAGACTATGAGTGTGAATGATGGGAACCGAACAGACTAAGGGCAGGAAGATTTCTATTATCTCCAAAACAGTATTCCCTCTTAGGCAATATAAAACCAGAACTGAAAGTTAAAGGTTTAAAATTCATCCATCAACACAGTGAGGTCCATTTTTTTTAGCTGAAACTCCACAATTAGCATTCTTCCCACCCATAATTCTGCAGGAATACTGGGAACTGAAAAACCCCAGGTGGTAAATATGATCCTGTAAACTTGAAACTGAGAAAGAGCTTTCCTCACAAGCTTGAAGTGGCAGGTTAAAAGAATTTCCTTTCCCAAGAGCAAATATGATGTTGCCAGAAGGATATTGTGAATAGTTTTATTATGTGTCTACTTTGCAATAGTGTACCCATTGACAACCTGATTGTTCTATGCAAAGAAGAGATAATGGCTAATACTATACGGGCTCAAAAAGGATAGATTTTGATTTTACCTCTGCACTCCAGTGTAACTCCACTGATACTATGGACTTCTTTGTTATTATACTGGTGTGAAATCACATTCTTAATCCTGAATTTTAACAAAGAAATATATTACACTTAAAGGGGAAAATGGGGGCATGGTGGAGGGTGAAGAGAAAAGAACACTCAGTGCATGCAGTTCACAGAATAATCCCCCATGTGCTTTCACATTGAAGTATGATTTGCCGGGTCACAGAGGAGGGAATTTACTTCTGAGGGTAAAGTAAACATTTGTCTCCTAATTAACAGTTTCTGGTGTTAAGTATTTCACATACTTGGAGAGCAGAAATGCTTTAGGTGGAATTTCCATATGTACTTCTGCAACACACTTCTGCTTATTTTGTTCCTTCAGATGTTTTCAAAAGCTTTAAGTTATGATTTTGAATTTCCAGACATTTCTGCCAACGCTAAGGAGCTATTCACCAACTTTACAAGAACTCCACTGCAGTCTCTTCGTTGAACAGTTTGCTACTTCGTTCAAACTTAATGAGTTGAATAACCTGGCATCTAATTGGACTTTAGATCACTGCTTGTCTTGTTAATGTAGTGTTAAAACTGAAGGTGACCAGATGAAATCGCAGTAAAGACTATTTTATTACTCAGTATGCTACAAGAACATATTTTAATTCCTATTAAATAGACTTCATTTAGTGATACGAAATCCCAAGTATCTCTCTGTGCAGGTACCTGTTGAGCATTCACCCCATGCTAATTTGTGGTACACCACTAAATAATAATGAACTTGGAGCACTTAAAAGTGCCAAAAATACCCCAGAAAGATAATTCCAGCAGATAAAACTGCAAGCTTTTTATTTTCTCTAAATTTCCAATCTATTAGCCTGCAGTACGAAGTGGGCTTCCTTCCATTTTACCATTCTGGGAATGAAATAGGATGACTAGATGGTCTGTGGATATTACAGGCAGCTTTATATCACATTAATATGCTTTGGGGCTATATAAGTATCTCAAAAAGATATCCCCCCAAAAATAAGAAAAGTAATGAAGATGAAAGACCAACCCATGACCCTGAATGGTAATGTGCAATGCAGAGGAGTGAGAGGTGAATTCAAGAGGAGTGCTAATTTGTATGGAGAGAGAATAAATGTGGGACTATTGAAAGTCTTTATTCTGCAGTATTTATGCATGTGTCTCTTTTGAAGCATGTGACTGCCTCTTATCCAAAAACCAAATACAAAACCACATATAGATAAACTCTTCAGTCTTTCATCAGACTTAGTTCCCACTTAACAATTTTGGCTATACCTAAAGGCCTAAAAAATTTCCTTTGCCTGTTCTCAGAGCACTCACCATGTCATTTTTTGAACACTTGCCAAACTGTGTGCTGTTGTGTTGTGCGGTCCATGCAATGCAATTTAAGAGGGAATATAAGGGGAACAGGTTTGACTTGGACTATTTCTGAAAGACCAATCCAGATTTGATTGACACTTTATCTTTTAAAGCCTTATAATCTCTGGACAGAATATTGTAGGTGCTCATCTGCCTTGAGAGTCAGTTTTTGTACCATACCATTTTATAGCTACAGTTTAGTGATTTATTCATAGGAGGAAGCTATCAAATATTAACCGTTTCAAGGAAAAAAAAAATTATGTAAGTAAGGCAAGCATTTGCAACAGCAAGCCTGATGAGCGAACACTTAACTACGTGCTCTGTCCTTAATCTTGGTTAAACAGTCCACCACATTTGTGTCAGACAAAATCTGAAATACTTCAGCACACTGCCAGTGATTTTTGTGCTTTATGAACTGTACCACAGGTAATATGTACAATCTGAAATGTTTGTGAAGCCTTAAGATTTAGGCTACTTGGATCGAGTGGTACTAAAAGTGAAATGTGGTCAAGGTGAGACCATTCCTTTTGCCTTCAGACAGTAAGAATTCAGTCAGGTACAGTCTGCTTGAAATAAAATAAAAACTGCTGGGACATAGTAGGCAGGCTTGCATTTTTTGCTCTTTCTCTTTTTCTTCATTCTTCTAATATTCCATACATATTTTAAGGTGCTTGTCATTTCCAACATCACAGAAAGTTATTATGGAGATACTTGGTCTGCCCCAAAAGGAATTCAGCATTTCAGGAAAGCCATTAAATTATGCACAGTGTTAGCCTATGACCATCTATTCTTATCTCTGTTACAGTTGCTGCCTATCTTCTATCTCTGCTCCCATTTCACTGCTTTCTTCCCCCTGCTTAGTTGTGTCCTAGTTAAAATTCAATAGCAAAACCTTTGGGAGAGGTATCAGGTCCTTCATTGATACAGTTCTGTGATCTATGAGAATGGCAGCGAAAATAAATTTGAATAAGAAAAGCACTGGTGATTTCATACATGCTGTATCATATTCTTGTTACATATTTTACTTAATGATTACAGGTGGAAAAAATATTTTATTTCTAAAACCATTTGTAACATGTAGAAGAAAAACATGTTTGATCTTAAGATTTTTCAAGTTCATCCAGGAGGTTTTCAGCTGGAAGACACTTGTATAAAATAGACCCAAAAAAGAGACTGCTTACTTAACTTAGATAAAGCATTCTTGCTCAGCCTGATTTGAATGTGAGCTTTCCCCAGCTGCCCAGATTTATGTATGTAGGTCTCCTTCTGATAATTCTCCTAACTCAGAAACTCCACTTTGGACCTGGAATATTTTTTGTCAAAGCCTTTGTTGATCTCATCATTTCACTAATCAGCTATCCAAAAATAAAAGATTTCTGAAAACCTTTCACACAGCTCCACTGGTGACAGTATGACTGAATTCCAGAAGAAATGCGTTGTTTGTAGTGGTGTATCCTACCAAGTATTTGACCTAGCTTCTCTTCAGTATGGGAATGATATAAAGGCAGGTGTTTAATGGAAGCGTTTCTATTTGCCTAAACATTTCAATTGGCAGGTAATGGACTTGTGCAGTTACCAGGTGTCATGTTAAGAAGGGGGGTTTCCTCAAACCCTTTATAATTGATCAGCCTGTCAGCTTCCCAAGAAAGTCGAGGCCCTTGCACCTATACGGCCTGCCGGCATCCTGTATGGGGACCCTACCAAGCAACCCACTGTAATTGGAGGATGATTCGACTAACCTGTTTAGGGACTGCACTGACAGCAGCCAAATCTCTTATCAAGTTTATGCAAAGCAAATTTCATTGTATAAAATACAGATTGTGGCAGTTAAGGTTTAGAGATTGCCATTGATAGTAGACTGGCTGCAAGAACAATATATAATCAATCTTTAGTTGTTAGCAACTGCTAGCGTAAATTGATACTTATTGTGCATAGAAAAGGTTCTTACCCAATAGGCGTCCCTATGGGGAAGAAGACAGGTTCAACCCATTGACTGATCCCAAAAGTTACAATGAATTCTTCCCTAACTTTCTCCCCTCCTCAATCTATTTGTATACTATTCCTTTGTATTTAGGTGGAGCTTGAGCGACGCCAGTCATATACAGAGAGCGCATGCTCAATGAGGAGTGGTTGTGCCTCAGAGGCAGGTAGCTTCCGGGATGGAGGTGTGTTTTGGTATTATAATGACATTATAATGAATAAAATTTGCCTCAGGATAAAGATTTCGCCACAGTGCTTGGCACAGTGTCTGCCATCTTTCTTGTTGGACTGTTACATGGCTTATAGTTCCTGTCCTTACAGAGGTACGGATAGTCTGTGAAGGGGGGACGGAACCGGAGTAACGACACAATCTCAATATGAGTAAGATCGTTCTCCTTTACTATCTGTTTACTTTGTCATTATATAGAAAGCAGAAACGAGCACGCACCAGCAACAGGTATATGATTGGTTACAAGCAGTTGTCCACGCGCCTACAATGTATTTCTGATTGGGGTAAGGGTGCTGTGCACGTGTAGCGGAGCAGCAGCTGGACCCTGTTCCATTATCTTGTTTAAGCCATTACTGCATTCCTTTCTAGTTACCATTCAAGGATAGCTCACGATGCCTATGAGGCTCTCACAGGCCTCAGAGCCTACCCCATAGCCTGGATTGCTCACAGCAATCAGATCATGTCCCGTTTCTTGTAACCATCCTTCTACAAGTCTGGGACAGGACACAGCCATGGAACAAGGTCATTTCACTCCATCCCCCATCAATCCATTTTGTACCAGGACCAGGATTTGTTGCTGGGGAAACGAGTTATTTGCATGCTAGCCGTGCCTCTGTCCTAGAAAGTGGCAACTGTGTATTACTTTACCCTGAAGATTTTTCTTATGATATTATAACTTCTGTTCGGGTATAGACATTACCTTAGAGAAACTAATTTCCTGCCCCCTCCCCCCCATCATTTTCCCACACCAGGAATTTAGGGTTTTGATAAGCTAGAAACACAACAGTCTCCTTCTGAACTTGGAAAATTCTGATCTCCATGATCAATTGGGAAACGTGGAGAGACTCTGCAGAGACTTTTTCTTCTCAGTGAGGACATGTGGGAGACGTTTACAGATGACTTTGCAATTTCTTTAGTAACAATAGGTCCAAGTTACATTAGGGGAGCATTTTGGAACTTACTTGGAGTCTTTAAAAATTCAGACGGTCATTATTTTCAAATGATCCTCCTATGCCATAATCGTAGAATCATAGAATCATAGAATGGTTTGGGTTGGAAGGGACTTTATCATCTAGTTCCTGCCATGGGCAGGGACACCTCCCACTAGCCCAGGTTGCTCAAAGCCTCATCCAGCCTGGCCTTGAACACCTCCAGGAATGGGGCATCCACAGTTCCCTTGGGCAACCTGTGCCAGTGTCTCACCACCTCCACAGTAAGGAATTTCTTCCTAATATCTAGTCTAAATCTACCCTCCTCCAGCTTAAATCCACTACGCCTCATCTGTCGCTACATGCCTGTGTAAAAAGTCCCTCCCCAGCTTTCCTGTAGCCCCCTTCAGGTACTGGAAGGCNTCAGTTTTTCATCTACCGACACCCCCAAATCCTTCTCCTCAGGGCTGCTCTCTATCCATTCTCTGCCCAGTCTGTATTTGTGCTTGGGATTGCCTCGACCCATGTGCAAGACCTTGCACTTGGCTTTGTTGAATTTTATGAGGATGGCATGGGCCCACCTCTCCAGCCTGTCCAGGTCCCTCTGGATGGCATCCCCTCCCTCTAGCATGTCAGTTGCACCACACAGCTTGGTGTCATTGGCAAACTTGCTGAGGGTGCACTCAATCCCACTTTCCATGTCACCGACAAAGATGTTAAATAGCACCAGTCCCCGTACTGATCCCTGAGGAGTGCCACTCATCACCAGTCTCCATTTGGACATTGAGCCATTGACCACAACTCTCTGAGTGTGACCATCCAGCCAATTCCTTATTTACTGTGTGGTCCAGCTGTCAAATCCATGTCTCTCTAATTTAGAGACAAAAATGTCATGTGGGATAGTGTCAAAGGCTTTGCACAAGTCCAAGTAGATTTCATTAGTTGCTCTTCCCTTATCCACCAGTGCTGTGGCCCTGTTGTAGAAGGTCACTAAATTTGTCAGGCATGATTTTCCCTTAGTGAAGCCATGCTGGCTGTCACCAATCACCTCCTTATTTTCCAGGTGCCTCAGCAGAATCTCCAGGAGGATCTGCTCCATGATCTTGCTGAGCACAGAGGTAAGATGGACTGGTCTGTAGTTCCCCAGGTCTTCCTTTTTTCCTTTCTTAAAAATGGGGGTTATCTTTCTCCTTTTCCAGTCAATGGGAACTTCCCCGGACTGCCATGACTTCTCAGATAAGATGGATCGTGGCTTAGCATCTTCATCTGCCAGTTCCCTCAGGACCTGTGGATGCATCTCATCAGGTCCCATGGACTTGTGCACCTTCAGGTTGCAGTGGGCAGTTCTTCATTCTCCCAGTTGCTGCCTTAGACTTCTGTGATTTGGGTAGTGTGGCTCGAGCCCTTTTCAATTAAGACTACCTCAGCCTTCTCCATATCCTGGGTAACCAGGTCTCCCGTTTCCTTCTGGAGAGGGCCCACATATTCCCTAGTCTTCCTTTTATCCCTGACATGTAGATGGAAGCATTTCTTGTTACCCTTTACATGCCTGACCAGATTTAGCTTTCTGACAGTATTAACAACATCTTATTGATATTCAAACACCGGCAGATGATTTCACATCATTCATTAGGGGGATTGCCAAAATGTCAAAAACATCTTCTGAAACCAAATCTGTGTTTTTACAAAATAATATTTTGTTAAGTAGAAACATGCTCATGTCTCGTCATACAGCTAAACATATTCATATTTTTTCACTCTCTACAAAGTACAGGCACGAAATGACATCCTCGACTAGGCACTCGGTTTCAAGTACATTACAAAGCACAGATTTATGACAACAAAGTAGAATAGCTTTTATTTGGAAATTAATTTATATATTTACTAAAGCCAGGTTTTTAAAACAAATTAAGGAATTAGAATGTGTTCTATCAGCTCTCTAAACTTTTCTGTCATGTTTCTTTCTCTCCTAATGCAGCACTTGTCTCTTAGATGGTGTTTTTTGTTCAGTTTTTGTCACCTTCCTAGGGAAAATAAAGTACCTGTACATTTCAGATTGTGAACTATGCATGCGATGTGTACAATGTGTCCTTTCATCACACAGGAGCTCTTTAACCATCTTTTGGCCTGATAATCTATCTTTAGGGGCACTGCTGAGCCTAGTCTATGACAGGGGAATCACAATAGTGTGTTTGTCGGTGGCTGATACTCCCCTATGTAGCTAGCATGAGGAACTGAGAATTTAAAAAGGCAAGCCTGGCATAGCCCAACCACAGAGCCTTTGTGTGAAGATGGAAATGTCTAAAAGGTCTGCTAGAGAGTCAAGTGATCCAAGAAGCCCTGTGGACAGGCAAGCTTTGTGAACAACAGCTGCTCTCCATAGACAATCACCTGGGTGCTGCTTGCAGAGTTATCTGTTTAGACAAATTGATAATAACCTGATACTGGGAGGTACTGAGAGCTCTCAAGTGATGCTTGTGTTTGGATGTGGTTCATTTCCCGGGATCAGAGCTGAGAGCAAGACGTTATCTTCAGAGCTCTTTCATTTTAAAATAGAGCTGTATTTCTTTAATCATTAGGACTCTACCAGGAACAGTACTGTATATTCTCTTTAGATTAAAAAATCTGGTTTCTATTAGTGAGTGTATGAACTTTAACTTTATTAAATGGAATATATTGGTGGGAAGGGGAATGTAGTTTGTACAGTAAACATATGCCTGTGGGACTGTGAAGAAACGTATTGTTAAAATAGCTTCAACATGTAAAGGATGCATAAAAATCTCACAAAAGCCTGAGATGCAAAGTTAATGCTGACAGTGCAGTAAGCTAATGGTACCTTTATTGTAGACATCTGCAGCTGAAGGATCCTCTTGGGATTGCCATTTGCTTGCCCAGGGAATTTGTTGACATGTTAGATGTCAGCATCCACAAGTTTTATGGACTGGAACAGAAGGGTGTTTCCTGATCTAAGTTTTATAGGAAAACTCTTTGGTTAGTAGTGTAGCATTTGATAGTGTGTTGGACTGAGGAAGGACAGAATTTGTCAGGTCATAGCTGGAGACTGGACATAGCATAAAGTATTAAATTTTGCCTTAAAATCATCTGTACTAGTCTCAGACTTCAGTAAATAGTCTTAAGCAGTTGTTAAATTACAGAGAAATTCCAATTCTATACCAAATATCAAATGAATGCACCATCATTAATGACACACTAATGAATACCACATGAATTAATAATAATCGGCTACTTTTTGAAGTCTCCCTGGCTTCCATCTGTTTCTTAAATCACTTCAAATAATTAATTGCTTAATGCTTTTCACCTTTGACAGACAGAAATAAATTGCAGATTAAAAATACCTGTGTTGGCAGTGGTCAGAGTGAAGTAGTACAGCTGTTTGCCGCCAGTCTAGAGGGATGATGCATTTTGCCTTGCTGAGCTTGCCTTGCCCAGGTAGTGATACACAGATAAAGGAGGCTGATATTATATTTCTCATTTTAGTCAAAAATTCATTCAGACCCATAGATTTTTTGCAATTTTTTCTTCTCAACAGAGCTGAATCAATACCTCTAAAGTCTCTAGTCCTCTGTAGCACTGCTGCAGGATGATCAGTGGCAATAGCTTTCCCATTTAACTTGTCTGTGTCAGTAGTTGACAAGACAGCGTCTGAGATGAGTCAGGGTATTAGAGGTCTTCTCCACAGTCACCTCTCTTTTGAGAATTGCCTTGACATCACCTTGGTCGATAAGTGACCAAAAAAATTACAAGAAATTCCAGTCCTATGGACACAGGATAAATGTAAATAGAAACACCTGAATGTGACATTGTTGGGTCTGGAAACTGCCTGGCCCTGAGGATTTAAATATTAATTTTATTGCTTTTATTTATAGATACTAAGGAACTCAGTTGCATGGAGACCTGCATCTTTTTATCTGCACTCAGAGCTAGGTAAGGTCAATTATTCAAATAAAGTTGCAGTGACCAGAGAATGCATAAGAAGCATGTTAATTTTTCATCAGTTTGAAAATGGAGAAGTTGGTCATGATTCTTTCTTCTCAAAAGTTTTAAAGTTGCAGATTGTGCAATCTTGCCATTTCAAAAGGTATGGGAAAGTGTCTGAGAGAGGTTGTGACAGGGATTCTCCTCTGTTGTGTATTCTGCTTTATTCTGTNGATCTTGCCATTTCAAAAGGTATGTGAAAGTGTCTGAGAGAGGTTGTGTATTCTGCTTTATTCTGTGAGCGGCAACCTTATTACAGTGCTGGATGCAAGGCTATTGCTTTTGTAAATGTTATAACTGGCTATACAGATATATATTGTACTGCCTAGGTGATGTGTAACTTTCATAGCTTAATTTATTATTTTTTTAGTAATTTTTTAAAAATCTTTCTTTTATGGCTTTATGATAAAGTGTGTGAGAGAGAGAAGGCACGGATGCTCTGTGATTCAAAGTGAAGGAAAGTCCAAATGCCCGTCTCTCAGTCTCTGATACGTGCAGCTCATAGCATTCAGCTGCTAATGCAGAATTTAATCCTAGTTTCACATTTTCCCTTCCTCAACCTTCTAAATATGATACAGAATGGCAACTTCCTACTTTATTCTAAATGCTTTTACGTGCACGTTTTCAAGCTCTAACATTATTGGAGGAGTTCTTCGCATAAAATGATGTTACCCTGTGTACATAGAGAAAAATGGAGGATAACAGGAATTTGTCGTGCTTGCAAGTGTAAGCTGCTAGATTTTCAGATACTTAAAACTCTTGGAAAGATTCTACAGTTAAAAAAAAAAAAAGTTCTTCTGCATACTTCTGTGCAAGTCCTCACCATAAATTCCTTGCAGAAAATTCCCAAGGCAAAATTGTTTCTCGTGGGTATAATTATGCTAGGTGGAAGGAGCTGCAGGGGTCAGTTCCCAGCCTGGGGAGCCTGTATTCTCCTAAGGTCAGGCCCTTGGCAGTAGCAGCTCCAGCTCTAGCACTGCTGGGCTGTACCTGCCTGGAGGACTTCTGCCCTTTCTAATGCTGTAAGGTATGCAAGTACAGCGTTTGGGGAGGGGACAGAGCAGGGGAGTAACAAGTCAGGTATTAATGGCAAACAAACTGTAGGTAGAAGAAGGCAGTGGTGGAGGCACAAAGGGACTTGCAGTACCAGTGGCCCAGCTGGCACTGTTGGTGCCTGGGAACCTGTCACTATCTGGCTGTTCAGCCCCATCCCTGTGCCACTGTGCTAGATGAGGTGTTGGCACAGGGACTGTGAGTGGGAAGCAGAGCCAGTAGTAAATCCCGAAGGGGAGGTAACCTGAAATTGAAGAAAGGTTTGGCTGGAAGGAAAAGTGAAGAAGAAGGGAGATGTGATTTGGAAAAAACATATGGAGCAGAAACAGGAAAGAAAAAAAAAATTAAAAAGGAAAAAAAAGAAAAGGAAAAAGGGGGGCCAGCAGACTAAAAGCAAAGCAATAACAATATAAGGCGTAAGCTCAGAAGTGTTTTGCACTGGTAGTATAAAACAAAAATTCCACTGGGAAAGGAGGGCAAGCACTGTGTTGAGACAAGAGGCAAGATTTCACTGTGCCTGAAAGCATCTTGTTGAGATGAATTTTCTTTATGCATCCATACCCTTTACCTAAGTGCAATAAGAATAGTTTGGGGCTTGTTGGGTATGAAATGTATTTATGATTTTCTGCTCTCAAATAAATGTTCAATTTTGTTCAAAAATTGTTTTCTTTATTTACCCAGGGCATGTACTTATACTGCCAGAGCTAAATGTCACTTCTATCTGCTAGAAATATTTTGTTTGGTAATAGCCCAATGCCTTCAAAATTCAGTCTGTTACAATTTAGTTAAAAATAATGGGCAATATAGCTGTATTTCACGGTGAGCAAGTGTATTAATTATGAGAGAAATCACACTAGGTGCTGTTTGCTGCTCAGTTCCCTTTGAATTTCAATGAATAATAACTTGCTTTAAAATAAAGGACATTTTTAATGCCTCCAACAATGATGAAGCAGACTAATTACAGGTAATTAATGTATATTTATTGAAATCTGAATGACTACGCTTGTCATTGGCTCTGGGAAGTATGCTATACTCTTTTGAATTATATACCTTAATATAGATCACCTAATGACATGGTTGTTCCATTCCTAATTAAAAAAAAAAAAAAGTTAGTCAGAATTTCATCAAACCAAATTTTCCTGAAGTCATGGGGGTAAAGCTCCTCTTGACCTAAGTGGAAGCTATGTTCATTCTGCATTTTAAAGCAGGAGCAGGCTGTTTACCTTAAGACTTTTGCAAAACAGAATATACAGCACTAGAAACTAGGTACTAGTTTAAAAGACAGGGAAAAGAAAAACAGTGCTAACCCAGGGCAGCACTAACTCATACAAAGTTTGGCTTGTGGTACGCTGGCTCACAGGCTTTCTCCCAGAGAAGCTGGCAGGCTTTAGGCTGTTGTTGCCCCAAAATCCAGGTGCTCTTCAGAGCAATCCTTTTCCTCATCAGCAGAGAAAAACTGCAGGCTCCATGGAGTTGTCTGGCACTTTGTCCCCCTGATTCAATACAAGTCATATGAACATCTATAACCTCTTGATGACAGAGGCACCAAGCAGTCCCCTTGCCACACACTATCTTGAACTTCAGAAAAGCTGAAAACTTCTTTGCCTGCCCATCTCAAACATATGCTCATTTAACAGCTACAGGAAACAGTTCCTAGTCCAGCTTCAAGAAGAATATTTACAGTCCAATATAAGTTGCCTCCTGAGTTAAACCATAGAGGCAAAGTTGTTCTGTGCCTTCTGAGATTTCCCAAAGCAATAGGAATTACAGCCCCGAAGGCATCACAATAAATTGTGCCCCCCCAACCCTGGCAGGTGCCTAGTTTGACCTCACGGTGTGATCTCACTTACTGGGAATTTGGGTGTCACCTGCAGATGGAAAGTCTGTACCATGATGCTCCAGACCCATGACCAGGAAAAAAATTCAGAGGCTGTCATCTTAAGTTTTAATTTTGCTTCATGTAAGTCTCAGCAATGTTCACTTAAAGTTATCTGTTTAAGCACTTATACCTGCTAGTAAATTCATTTGCTAGAATGTTAATGGAAAGGGAGCACAAAGGGTACAATTGGTCTTAAGTAAATTTCAAAATTCAAATAAATGATGATGCATAGGTTGTCTTTCTCCAGTATTCACCATTTCTAATTAGGATGCAATATGACATGTCCTGTTTTCACATTTAATCTGTTGCATATTTCAAGTAAGAAATCTAGACTCTCAAGATGATGGCTGGCAACTTGAGAGAAAGAAAAACATAAACAACTTGGAGAAAAAATTAAATATAATAAAAATAAACTTGAAAAAATTCCAAGGCTAGGTCAATTTAGAAGTATGTTCCAAATATGGAGTGTGAATGTTGGTTTTCCATAATACAGATGGAATCAATGCAAGTGGAATATTGCTTCCAGATTAAGCTTGCCTTATCGAAAAAATTAACTTTTGCATCTCTGCCTTCTGAGGGATTCACCATACAGTTCCTATCAATTCTGAAAAAGAATCTTTCCATCATTAACAAAGTTCCATTTTTCTCTTTAACAGAGTCTGAAAACAGTTTCTTATCAACTCAGTTCCTAAAGAAACTTAGCTACTGTAGTTTTTTCTATTTTTCATCTATAATAATATTTTTTCAGAGATTAATATCAGTTCCTTAAGCAATATTGAAGAAAAAATTATTTAAAAAATAGTAGCCTTATACTGAAGATAAATTTAAAGGGTACAGTGGACTCTTCAAGAAAATAATAAATTATATAGGAAAACATAAATAACCTAACGAGTGAAATAAATATCTTTTATTAGGAATATGAAGTACCCATTCCACAACAGGTATCTATAATTGGAATACAATTAACTGGTTGATCTAACACACATTTTAAAAATACTACTTTCATTTGGCCACAAACAGCTGCCAGTGGAAGGAACATCACCAAACCATGGGTTTGTGGTTATTTAAAATGAACACTGAACTATTTTCGTCTTAGATGGGTCATAACAGTTAGAACAAAGCATGTGCTTCCTAAACTGGTGGAGGTGACAGTTACAGCACAAAGTGGCACAGCTCCTCTAACCACAGCTAACTGTGGCTGAGTAATCCTTGTCCCAGGTATGGTTACTTTCATCAGAAGGTCCTGTACAGACTAACAGGAAAGAGTAGTGCTGACAACAACCTGAAGGCTAGACTCAGCTCAAAAGCTCATTTGACACATAATCAAAAGCCACAAATGGAAAAAACGAACAAATAAAAAACCTCCAACATCTTTTCCCTAAAGCAATAGAACAACTTGCCTTTCACAGTCCAGGTTCAAACTAAGCCTGTGTCCAAAACAGGCATGAAAAATTATATCATTTAAATAACATATAAGCTCTAGTTACGACTCTATAAGTGGTATTTTTAGTCTCTAATCTCCAAGTACGGAAATTGTCTTTGAATTCTACCAAATATAAAAACAGCATAGAGTTTGATCATTAACACTTAAGAAGACATTAAGATCTACACTAATAGTATGTGTGTTATGAAGGGTAATGGCTCATTTCACAGAATCACAGAATGATAGGGATTGGAAGGGACCTCGAAAGATCATCTAGTCCAATCCCCCTGCCGGAGCAGGAACACCTAGATCAGATCGCACAGGAACGCATCCAGGCGGGCTTTGAATGTCTCCAGAGAAGGAGACTCCACCACCTCTCTGGGCAGCCTGTTCCAGTGCTCTGTCACCCTCACTGTAAAGAAGTTTTTTCTTATGTTCAAGTGGAACCTCCTGTGTTCCAGCTTGAACCCATTGCCCCTTGTCCTATCACTGGATGTCACAGAGAAGAGCCTGGCTCCATCCTCCTGACACTCACCCTTCACATATTTATAAACATTAATTAGGTCACCCCTCAGTCTCCTCTTCTCCAAGCTAAAGAGACCCAGCTCCCTCAGCCTTTTTCATTAGCTTGTTGTCAAAGTTGTGCAATTCTTATTCAATAGAATAGTAATACTGCTTTTTTCAAGATAGATGATTGATTGTTTAACAAATTCCCAGAGAAATTATGTTTTTCCCTGAAGAAAAAGAAAAAAACAAAATGTTGGAAAATATTTAAGAATGCAGAAATGGATAAGAAACCTCAATTGGCTGTGCAATAGTGAAGTACTACAGAGATTTCACTTCACCATTAGAAGGATTAGTTCCTGAAAACTGTACCAGAGAATAAGATCCTTTACGAAAGAAAAGATGCATTTTTTGAGTTGTATGGACTAGGAAATCACGCAAGACTCTGATGTTCAATTTAAAAGGACTTTTGAGCCTTGTTTTGCTTATAATCTCAGTGGCTACTCAAAAGTGTTAGTGGAAAGCACTTCCACTAAGTCCTGACATCTTTCTAGACACATTTGTCTATTTGAGAATCTCTCTCCTTTTCGGACTTCCCTGTCACTAAGGATTCCTGTGCATGTGCTAAATATAAAGGGGTTCAAGTTCAGACTTTTCATAGTACACTTTTAAAAAATTCAGCTTTAAATATCATCTGGTAATGGAATATGCTATTAAGATGAGAAAAGCAAACTTCATATATTATACAGTTTTGCTTCACTGTGATTATTTAGAAATACAATATGCCTATAAGTGCATTTAAATTATAGTAAGCAAAACAGCACTTGATGAAGAGTTGGGTGGTGTTGGGTTTTGGGTGATTTTTCTTTTTAATGGACTGAACCACCCACTAAAAGATTTCTGGTTTCTTGGATGATTCATTAATGCTTTCTTCATTTTCCATTTTCTATGGGACCATCTGGCCCATCTTTGTAGAAAGGCATTTAGCTGTAAATATACTTTACAGTCTTTCTCAATTTAAAAGTAGTTGCCCAGCTGCTTCACAGAAACTGTCAGCAATTGGTAAACTCCTCAGAATTGCCAGCCTTCATTAGTAATCCAATCAGGATATAGTTTAAAATACTGCAAATCAGATTATGCTCCATTGGGCAGGAATTGGAGTGACATGATGTGCTGGGTTATCTTACTTTGCATCTGTGATTGCCTTTAATCCAGGAGACACATGCACTTTCTTTTGAAGGGAGGGCACTTAGACTGACAGTAGTTGTCCCTATGTGTATGTGGCCATGTGTGTGTGTTCCCCCAAAAAGAGTACGGTTCAGGTTTTATATCTGTCTCATTGAATTGAATTCAATGTCAGGCATTGGTAGTGTGAGTTACATGCAGTGAGTTACTTGCTATGCTTTTGAGTTCCTGTTTTATCTGGTTTAGATGAATTAGAACTGAAAATTTGAGTTTTCTGATTTGAGTGGATTTTAGATTAGTCCCTTTCTCCCTGTTATCTTCTGTATTATCAAAACCATATTTCTTTAATAGCTGGCAGTGCTTGTTGGTAATAAGATAAAAAATGTGGAGGTAAGGCAATAAGGCTGGCACTTTGCTGCATTAAACAATTACATTAGTACATAATTTCTGTAGTTGCAAGACTCTCTGGTACATTATGAAGGTGGGAATGTTTATAAGAAGAACAGTCTAATTAAAATTCATTTCCATACATGGAGAATCTTGTGTATTAGAGATCAAGCTGTACAAGGACTTGGACAGATACAGAATTCTGTATCTATTTATAAGGCATCTATATTGCTCAAATATGTGCATGAAAAACCTGCTATTTTATACTGGACTGCACATTCTTTGGACTATTACTTTCAGTAGTATGACATTTTCTGCTGGGACAACTCATGTAGGTCATTAGTGAGGGACTAAATTTTACCCTGTCCAGCCAACTGGTGTTTCCTACAGTACCTTTCACTATGTTACACTCAAAAGTAATTCTGAACTTTGTGCTTTATACAGGTATTCTGAGTTATTGCTACAATAAAAGAAAACAGGGCACCCAATACCTGCGACTCAGCTGTAGAAATCTCGTTTGCTAAAGGCTGAAAAGTCTGTTCATTTTAGTCAGTTGGATGCAATCAGAGCTGTATTATAGAGCTTTCATCAATTGTACTCTATATGCCTCTAATTAGATGAGCCTTCAGGAGAAGCTTTGAAACTATGAAGAGGAGATGAAAACTTTATGTAAAAAAATTCTGAGACATTAATGTACTATTTCCAGTTGAACCAAAGGTTTTCTAGGTGTGAGATATAAAGGGAAATGTTAACAGAATAATGCGATCTCAGAGAAGTTTGTCTAGTCCTTATTTGCGAGAGAAATTTAGAAAGAGGTAATAGTGTGAAGATAGATTCTGACAGACAGGTCTATAAAGAGTAGATAAAAGAAGATAAATTTCTAGATGATCATGTCTTTGCAATCTATTCAGTTAACAGAACAGAGGGAGAACATTTAAGCATTTGGAGAAGAGAGAAATTGTGCTAAGGGTTTGAAGTAATTAAAATTCCAAGTTTTGTCAAATCTGTAACTGAATAGTAATAAAAAAATACTAAAACTAGATGTCTTAGTGGTATGAAAATATTAAAGTTTAGCGAGTAGCTTCTACTCTTTGAAAATACTAGGATAACAAATCTGCTTTCTGGCACAAAGTTCATTGTGTAATGCGTTCACATCCTCCAAGCAATATTTTTGGTTAGCTTTAGGAAGGAAATTATGGAGTGCTAGAAGTGACAAGTATCCATTATCAGATGTTTGGTAGGGACAATTTTCCTTAATTAAATCCATTGTTTATGGTGTCATTGGGACTCAGATAGTGGAAAGTTTCAAGATAACTACTTTTCTCATAGGCAGTTCTATGGAATTACTTGAGTGGGTTTGGTTACTTTATTAAATTCAGAGAGCTCTGCTGGTTTTGAATATCATGTATCTCTTCATTTTTGTTTATGATCAATGTGATCTGTGAAGACTTTGGCTTTTCAGCTAAATCCCCCAGTTCAGTTCATTCCAGGCATGGTTTGAAGACTCATCCTAGTGGATAATTACACATTTCATGGCATTTTTATGAGCCTTTGCTTCATAGCTTGTGGATATCTGTATCTCATAAGCTTTATAGTCCATGAAATAAAGGGGTTGTGTTGCAGTACGTTCAACAGCTTAGACGTGTAACCGGAATGCTAATTTTTTAGGAAGTGGGATTTTAGAGAAGTGGCATCATTTTCTCTTGCAGTTGGGAGTAGGAATGACTCTACTGAACTGAATGGAACTAGGCTAATAAAAAGCCTTTGAAAATCCCATTGGTTCCTAAATACAGTATGGCTCCCAGTGGGATTTCCTCTAATCTCAGTGGAATTAGGAGGGAACTCTGTATGTCATCATACATTTTTGTTGACTGTGAGGCTGCTAAACACAGACTATTTGAAGCAAAATAAAGTGTTTTACAACACTTTTTCCACAACTGAAAAACTAATATGTGAAGTAGTGATTGTATCAATATAGAGCTATCAGAAAAGTAAGCAAAAGGGAAATGAAAAAATTGTACATGAAGGGAAGAATGAAAAAAAGGATGAAAATGCAATCCAGCTGTCATCTCCAAAAAATGATCTAAAGGAGCAGCTGCTGTCCATTCTCAAGTATGAGAAAACAGCTCCCATGTTCATATGAAGACTGCTGTCATTCTGTCCTTGTCATGTTTAAATATTAGGCTTACTTTTGTTTAACTATTCAGTAAAGAGCAGTTATGAAATTTCTTTCCTACTGGATTTGGTGATTGATCCTTTATTCAGATCTTCATAAAATATCCACCAAGATCTACCAGTGAGTTAGCTCTTTTGACTGGTAATGCTGATTATTTTATTAACTTAAGTGCAAAATTGAATGCAATATTTATATTCAGAAGACCATATTTTAAACTCCATATTTTATATGTTATTAAATGTTATTGCTATGGATAAAGCAATGGATGCATTGAATACATATAATATATTCCATAGTTCTGGCTTAGACTTTCCCTGTGATTCTACTGTCATAAACAATTGCACAGTATCCTGGGGTAAATCACAGAGATTTCATAAGTTCTTCCATTTTTCTCTTGTGGTCTGTTCCTTGTTTCCCTTGTCTTTTGCTCCACCTACGTGAGCAGCAGGAAAATGGCATAAAAAGATCAGTGACATGATACTTACCCTTCCCAGAACTTTCTTTTCCAGTTGCCAGTGTTTAACTCATGGATTAGGCATTATTTTGCCTTAAGAGTTCTCTATACTATTTTAAAGCAAAATACGTACAAAACACACACGCACATATTTACATATATTTATAGATTTACATACAATTTCTATAGCAGTCAATTTTCAGCAAAGCTTTTGTGGTTATACAAAAACACAAGGACATTTATTTGACAGAATGAAAGAAAGGGAAAACTGATAAAATATGAAAAGTATAATTCTCTTAAGGAGTACTATGAAAAAGAAATGCAGGTTTCTATTGCAATCCAGAAGTTATTCTTAGAAAGAGATTTCACCAAGTAGAGAAATGTCAGTTCCAGTATTACTTGTAAAAGATTAACGGTAACTAATTAGTTCTGATTTGATCCATTTTGTGGTGGTTCAGCTCTACCAGGTGAGAATCTCAATCATTCTGGTACTTGATAAACACAATACTGAAATATATTGTCTAAAAATTATATAAAAGCTTATAGACTTCTTCGTATTTTTGGTGGACCCTCAAGAAAATATGCAGTATTTTGACATCTCTTTCCCTAGCCCCAGCCATAACCAAGAATCACTGAACATGAACAGGAAAATAATCTGACAATAAGTTATGCAAAATTTTGTTGAAATTAAAATATTTTACTTGGTAAAAATTCAAATCAGCTGTTGTTTAAAATGATTCCTTAGTGCTTTGATGGTCAGATAGGATAGGACTACTAGAAATAGATTTGAGTTAGGCTGCGCTTCAATGACTAGGATGGTTAACTGGAATGTTCTGGAGGATATAAGCTCTAACTTGACCATTAGTTCAATTGAAGATCTGAAATATTACATTTCAACATCACTGACCCTTTGAGTATGGATCATTTAAAAAGAGGTTCTAATCCCAGGTGACTTCTAGTGATAAAACATGTATCAAAGAGAATTAAAAGGACATACATTGTATCACTTGCAGCTGCAAAGGTCTCAGGAACCATATGTGACAAATGAAAGCATGGTTATTCAGTGACTGAAGGCGCGTTACTGGACAGAACAGTGAACTCGATCCTGATGTATAAATGGGGAAAATAAAGTAGCTTTAAAATTTTGGACATGTGCTCTATAACTTTTTTTTTTTTTTAC